>SNQJ01S0041733.1:14613-47623 GCA_010110895.2 Picea sitchensis
AAGGTAATAGGCGACAAGATCCCAATTAAAACTATATTTCCAAAGCTTGACGAGGAAGGAAAAATCATACTGGAGCCTGAAGCCATCTCATTAAATGGAGGAAACTACTGGCTAAAGATTCCACTTGGGAAGATGAGTCTTTTATACAGAAGCATATGGAGTTACTCAAGCGTTGCAGACAACACTTGTATCAAGGGGAGGGGCATGTTAAGCCCTAATATTGGCTCATTACCCCTTAATTGGGGCATATTACATTAGTAATGTTATTTTATTTATGTCATCTTTATTCCATTAGTTGTAATTACACCTCCTAGTCTCCTATATATACCAAGGAGACATTTTCATTTGGAATCATCTTGGAATTGTACATTAAGGTGGGCATAAGGAGGTTTCCCCCTCAAAGAGGCTTATTATCTAAATTTCTCTCTTTTTCAAGGCATTCAGTACTTATTCTGAGGTTTTTCTATGCTATATTGATATTTGGTTCTTAACATGGATGAAGATACAAATGATTGTTTCTTGCTTAACGATGATACCAGACACTCACCCAAGTAGAAGGATTCTCCACTTGTACTTCTTCTATCATCAATACAACCTACCCAATCTGCATCTGTGTAGGCAACAAGAAATAGATCCTTCCATTTTGGATACCATAAACCAAACTCTTATGTACATTTGAGATATATGAATATCCTTTTTACTTCCAAGACATGTGATTCCTTTGGTGGTTCCTGAAACCTTGCAACATGTCAAACTACTTGCATTACGTCTGGTCTAGAATTTGTCACATAAATTAAGCTACCAATCATCGATCTTTAGAGTCTCTAATTTTCATTCTTGGAATCATCATCCTTACTTAACTTGCAACTTGTCTGCATAGGAGTATTGACTGGTTTACAATCTGTCATTCCAAACTTCTTCAACATTCTCTGGTATACTTTGTCTGAGAGATGAAGATACCTTTGTTACTTTGACATATCTGTAGTCCCAAAAAAAAGGCTAATTCACCAAGAAAAGACATCTCAAACTCGTGTCGCATGTCTTTGGAAAGCTTATGACTCATCCGGTCATCATCACTTCCAAAGATAATATCTTCTACATAGACTTCAATGATCAATATATTGTCACGATCCACCTTTATGTAGAGATTTATGTCTTTGTTTCACTTCTTGAATCCTTGTTTTTGTAGATACCTGTCCAGTCTAAAGTACCATGCTTTGGGGGCTTGTTTGATACCATATAAATCCTTCTTAAACTTGCAAACATAATTTTTCTTCTCTAACATATGAAATCCTTATGGATGCTCAATGTAGACTTCTCCTTCTATATCTCCATTTAGGAATGTTGATTTCACATCCATATGATACACTTTAATCAGTTTGGAGCATGCATAAGCTAGTATTAGTTTGATTTCTTCCATCCTGGCAACTGGGTAAAATGTCTCTTCAAAATATATACCTTCAACTTGAGAGTAACTTTTGCATACCAATATTTCTTTGTTCATGGTAAAATTTCCATCCTTGTTCAATTTGTTCCCAAATACCCACTTTTTACCGATGAAATTTTTTTTCTCTGGTCTTGGAACCAGTTCTCAAGTTCCATTCTTTTCTATATGGTATAACTCTTCATACATGGATTTGATCTAGAATTCATCCTTTTTGGATTCTTCAAAACTTCGCGGCTCAATAGTATATAATAGTGATAGATGGTGTTGTTCTGGTGAGCGAATTCTTCTTCTGGTTTCAATTCTTGCATCTTTATTTCCAATAATTTGATTTGATGAGTGATGTTTTTGCACTCGTGTTTTGGGTGTATTTGAAGGTACTTGAGGATCCCATTGTTCTTGTTCTGATTTTGGATGCTCTTCTTCTTCATCTGATTATTCATTTACTTCTTCTTCTTTCACATCTTCTTCATGATCAAGTTCCACCAAATCTTTGTTATTTTATTTTATCTTTCATCCATTTGTATCATCAATCGTCACATTGATGCTTTCCACTATTTTGTTGAGACTAATATTGGATCATTTGTATGCTTTCATTTTTCTTGAATACCCAACCAATATTCCTTTATCAACTCGTGAATCAAAATTTCTCATTCTTCCATCTTCTCTTTTGATGTAGCATTTTCTTCCGAAAACTCTGAAGTTCTTCACATTTGTTGGTCTTGCTTTCCATATCTTGTATGGAGTCTTATCATTGTTGTTTCTGAGCATCCCTTTGTTCTGAATGTGAACTTTTGTATGCACTGCTTGTACCCAAAAGACATCTGTCAACTTGTAATCCATTAACATGGTTCTGGCCATTTCCTATACTATTTTTCTTTTTCTTTAGACAACTCCATTTTTCTGAGGTGTCCTAGCTACTAAGAACTCCCTTTTTATCCCGTGTTCACTGAAGAAATTCATAAACTCCTTTGATGTAAATTTTCCTCCATTGTCTGATATCAAAGACTTGTTTTTCAACTCAGTCTCAGTCTCAACCATTTCTTTTTATGTCTTGAAATTCTCAAATACCTCTGACTTCTTATTTAGAAATAAAACTGCAGTCATTATTCTGTAGTCATCAACTAGTAGCATGAAGTACTATTTACCTTTAAATCCTTTTGTTATTGTCAGTCCAACCAGATTAGTATGTACAATTTTCAGTGGTTTTGTTGTGCAGTATTCTTTGAACTTGAAAATTGTCTTGGTTTGTTTTCCCTGTAGACAATGCTTGCATAAAATGTTTGTTAGCTTCAATATCTCAAGCATTTATCTCACTGCTTCCTTTTTGCTGACTTTGACAAGATTATCAAAATTTATGTGACCCATTATTTTGTGCCAGATCCAACTTTCATCATCCTTTCCTAAGCAACTTCTTTCCTTTCCTATTTAATTTAGAACATATATGTTGTTTGGAGTTCTTAAAGTTGTAGCTACCAACTTTCCTATTTCTAATTTACTTATCTCTCACTTCTTTGAATCAAACACAAGTCTATGTCCTTGATCACACATTTGACTTACACTTAGAAGATTGTGTTTCATGTCTTCGACCAATATTTTTTTTTTTGTCATGGCATCCTTACTTCCGAGCTTGACCGTACCCTTTCTAATAATCTTAGCTGAGTTGTCATTCCCAAAATAAATTTATCCATCTCTTTCCTTATTCAATTTCATAAACCTGTCTTTATCACCTGTCATATGCTTTGAGCATCCATTGTCAACATACCATCCACATTTCCTGTGTTGATATTGTAGAGAAATATTGCATTCTTCAGTGTTGAATTGATCCTACTTTCTTATCCATATCCTTTGTGGTTCCTTGTTTGACTATTGATATTATTATTTGGTTCCCATCTTGGAGGAACAACAAGTCTACAATCTATAGCTATATGTCCAAATTCATTGCACTTGTAGCATTATACCTCATCACTTAATGATCCAAATATGTTGCAGCCTCTATTATTCTTCATGAGATATTCTTAGATAACTATTTCCAGTATAACCCTCATCATTACTTATGTTATTGGTATTGGATCTACAGTTTATAGCTTTGTTTCCAAAATTATGACATGAATAACATGAACCGAGAAAAATAGTTTGATACCTGGGAGTGGAATATCTTTTGAATGGTGTCTCTCTTATGAATGCTCCTTCTTCTTGAAGTCTTTCTATAGCTTGTTGTTTTTTATACCGACTTTTGAATATTCTAGGTGGTGCAGTGTCTCTGCAATCTTCCTCTTGTATTTTCCTGTCTTCTTCTTTAGAGGGACCTATGACAACTTTTTCATAGTTTCTTGTTTCTACTTCTTTCTCTATCATTTTGGAGCTTGAACCTCTCTCTGTCTGCATCTGACTATATCCCAATCCATATCTATCATAGTGAGTTATTTGATTGTTAATGATATTATCCAAAATATTGGTGTTGTTTTGCTGCATGTCCTTCTCCTAAAGATCTTTTCTTAGAGTGACTATCTCAGCTTCCAAGCCTTCAATGGTCTTGTCTCCTTATTCTAGCTGTCCTCTAAGTGCTTCTTTAATTTTCTTTTCTTCTTCTACCTATATTTTTAGCTTCGGGATCGTCTACTCGACCTGTTTGGAATAAAAGTTCTGATATTGTTCTTTGTTCTTTAGCTATGCTTGGAGTGACTTGCTTGTCTTATTTTCCCTTTTAATAAATTCTATGGCGCTCATCAATTTTTATTTGTAATCGACTTCCACCTCTTCATATTCTTCTTCAGATCCTTATTCATCAAAGTTTTATACTACCATGAATTGTACCCTTTCTGTATCACTGTCGATGACTTCATATTCATCTGATGAGGAATTGTCTTCCTTGGTGCAAAGGCATTTCTTGAAAAACTTATTTTTGTTTTTTATACCATTTTGGATTTGCTTTTTATTTTTAGGGTCATCTTCTTCTTCATTTCTTTTCTTTTTCTTATAGGGACATTTATTAGCAAAATTAACAACACCATCACAATTAAAACAAATCAATGGAAGCATACCTGTGTACTTGTCGGTTCCCTTTTCAACCTTCTGATGAAGTTAGCTCTTTTTCTTTTTCTTATTGGATGCTTTGAATGTTTCTTCCTTTGTAACTTGATTCTCCTATTTTGTTCTCATTTCATAAGTTGTGAGTATCCCATGTAGCTCATCCATGATTAGTGTATCTAAATATGCTCTTTCTTCTAGGGATGAAATCTTCGAGTCATATCTCATAAGTAGAGACCTCAACACCTTTTGAATAACGATGGTTTCCTTCATTTCTTCTCCTAGACCGTTAATGACATTGATTGTCTCATCAAATTGTAGAAAGTAGGAGGCACCGTTTTCATCTTCCTTCATCTTCAATTGTTCAAACTTTGCTCTAAAAATTTGAATTTTAGTTTCCTTGACTTTCTCATCTCCTTCATATATATTCTCGAGTCTATCCCAGATTTATTTTGTGGAATCACATTGCATAAAATTGGTGTATATTGATTTAGTAAAACCATTCATGAGTGCACTTGTGGCTATTGAATTATTTTCTTCAAGTTTCTTTCCATATTTATCTATTGGAGGAGTGGTTGGTGATTTGTATACATCTACTACTGATCACCAAACATCGAATCCTAGTGTCTATATGTGTGTCTTCATTCTTTTTCTCTAAAAGGAATAATCTTCTCCATCAAAATTTGGTATCCCAATTTTAGATTAATCCACGAGCTCCTTCCAGTTGTTAAACTTCCTTTTGAATGACCTGCTATGATACCAATTGTTGGATTATTAAGAGGGGGTGAATCAGTAATGAACAATTATATTCCTTTAACCATTGTTTATTCTCCAACAATATTTAGTAGTTTATATTTAACATTCAATAGATCATCAACAATGTAAACATAAACAACATAACATCACAATAGATACACAGTACAACAATTTTTACATAGAAAATCAAATGGAAGAAAACCACGAAATGATTTTCATATATTTGTCAAAAGAAAAAATTCATTGGAAGCAACAACTTTCAATTCTCCAGCTGCAAATGGAAGGAGGCTCCAACCCCCTATTCTCAGATTCCAACCTGAAGGAAGCTACAACTCCTTGATTCTCTGGCTCAAGCCAGAAGGAGGATACAATCCCCTAGGTTCTTCAACTACAACCGGAAGGTGGATACAACCACCTTTCCTTGCCCCATCCAACAACCTTGAAATATAAATGCCAAATGTAGATGACATGTCACTGTCACTGATACAAATAACCTGTAGTTGTCATTGTCACAACCTATTATTGTGAATCCTATCATTGAATTCATATCACAACTTGTACCATTCTTCTTCAAAAACTTCTCTACAGATCTGCGACCTGTTATACTGCAACATGAAGATGTTTGCAACTTCCTTCACTGCAACTCACAGACTACCACATGAAAATCTCCCAATTTCTCTGTGGAGTCATCTTCGTTTGGAGATAGTGGTAGAATGATGCAATCTCAGATGTAGTTGGTTGCATTAAAATTTCAATTGGAGGAACTGACAAAGGGAAAGGAGAAACTTGAGAAAGTATGGTGTACAAAAAGAGGGACTGAAGGCCATCACAAGGATGAATTCCCAACATTCGCACAATATTTGGCGATGGGAGCACCGGATCCATTGTCAGGAGGAGGATACTATGAGATATGTAAGAAATCGGGCCATCACCCAACATAGTGTCCACTACTGCAAAAGTACTAGAGTACACCAAATAACTTGTTTTTAATTTTTTGCAAATTTGTAGGACAGAAGGAGAAGGATTGTCGCGCGTTCAAATTAATGAGGGAGTGCACATCCGATATGTACAGGATCCAAGAAAAAATGTTGCAGTAGAAGCGGGGGTCCACAATACAACAATCAAAGAGGTTTCAATCAAGGGAACAAAGGAAAATTTGGCTAAGGCTGAGGTAGAGGTAATTTTGTAAGAGGAGGAAGAGGATCGATTATATGTTACAACTATAATAAACCTGAACATTAGGCTCATGACTACCATAATCTGTGTATGACATGCACATATTGCAGAGCACCATATGATTCGACATAATAATGTCCCCAACTAGTTGTGAAGTGGTATGCCAGAGGAAACCAGAACCTGAATCAGAATCATAATGTGTAGATGATATCAATCGAAAGACACAATGAAGGACCCAGAGTCGCCATTGTTACACATGGAGGAGATATAATGGGGACCGATAGGAAAAATGAAGGAAAGCAGACATAACAATGGGTAAGAAAGTCAACATGGACCATACCAGCCTTTGATCCTCAATAATAAAATGAGACATATCAGAGGGTAAGGAAAGAATTACTCGGAATGAATTGGGTAGCATCAACATCAACAACACCTCATGAATAAGATCACACAATGCCATGGAAGCCAAGGGGGAAGGTAAGTACGCTAAAAAAATTCTTAAGAAATTGTGTAGAGATAAACAAAGATTAGGATACGCTGAGTACATTATACGACATGATTGATCACTGCACAAGAGGAAGGAAAACTCTTGTCACACAAAGGATCACAAATCAAGTACTGTGTAGGAAGTGAACCAATATAGAATTTCAATTTAGTGCGCAGATTGGAGAGTATGATGTGGATAATATTATTTTGGAATTAGGTTCAAACGTGAACATGTT
The DNA here is from genome assembly GCA_010110895.2 of Picea sitchensis. NCBI lineage: Eukaryota > Viridiplantae > Streptophyta > Pinopsida > Pinales > Pinaceae > Picea > Picea sitchensis. The sequence continues at coordinate 21,742 of SNQJ01S0041733.1, forward strand.
ACCTAAGCAGACATGGGAGTTGATGGGAAAACCTATGTAGTCCCCTGTTCATATCAGGCTAGTGAATCAACACAAAATAGTCCCAATTGTTCGTTTGACGGGAGTACATGTGAACACAGATGGGGTGCGTAGCATGGCAAACTTTGAAGTTATTGGGATTGTGGATGCTAGTCAACCATATCCAACAATGATGGGACTGGAATGAGATTTTTATAACCAAGAAATCATCAAATTGAAGAGGAGGGAGATGATATTTGAAGTTGTATATTTGAAAGTTACAACACCCTTGGACCCATCAAAAGGAAAGAGATACAAAGAACCAACAAGAGGGAATGACATTGATAATTTATATAACATGATTGCATGGATGGAAGATTATGTCAACCCAACAACATATGGCATGTTGAGTTGGTGAAGTATCAGTTCATATGTGTTAGATTCTAAAGAAGGTCTAGAGCATTGGAAATAGAGAATTCATGAAGTTTCAACTAGATGATGTGCGTGCATTACACGATCCATGCGTTGGATTGGAACATAGCTATATAACCCACCCATGTATGATGGATTAACTGATATAAGTGTGTTTGTAAAAACATTTGAGTTGCAAGTACCTGAACAACAAAGGTTGTTAGCACTAGATGTTCCTATTAAAAGTGAATCTAGCCAGATGGTGGGCTACACACACAGAGGGAATGAAAAAATAGCTACAATGCAACAAAGTAATGGAAATAAGGTTTGGCATTGAGGGAGAAAACATTGCACATAAATATAGATGGGAGAGTGACCCAATAGGTCATATGGAACAATGTAGGGCTTTGTAGTGTTCAGTACCAGAGATAGAGTGGAGACACAAATTTATACACACACTAGACACAATTCCGAAGAACTGGTATTTAGAGTTGGAAATGCATAGGGAGACAACAAGATGGTAATAATTGATCCGGATGTTCAAAATCACGTTTAAATTTGAACATGAATCTCCATCCATAGATGTAGGGCTACAAGTGATTCAGACAAAGATCTTTGTGGAAGGAGAGATGATGGAGGTGATACCAGTATGCAACAAGCATAGATACTAGATGATTGTTCATAAGCTACTGGAGAGTTATAATGTATGATGAAGATGATCCTATGAATGTACAGATACCTAAAACATAAGGAGAACGAGCCATATAAGTGTTGGATCTTGAATCCACTGCATATACACAACTGATAGAGATGTGGAAGGTAAACATTGGGACGACAAAGAATCCAAAATTTGTGCATATAGGGGACTATTGGAGTGATGAGACAGTTGAGAATATTGCATATTTACTACAGGAATACAAGGACCTATTTCCAACGAATTTTTAAGAGATGAAGGGAATAGAAGGAGACTTAGGTGAGATGAATTTCCCACTGAAAATAGGCGCTAAGCCAGTGCACCAGAGGCCTTACATGCTAAATCTGAGGTATACGGAGAAGGTAAAAGCTGAAATAGATAGGATGTTGGATGTAGGAATCATTGAAGTGGTAGAAGAATTTGAGTGGATAAGTGCGATAGTGGTGCATGACAAGAAGACATGAGGAATAAGGAGCTATGTATATCTAAGGAAGTTAAATGACGCATGCTTACATGACCCATTTCCAACACCATTCATGGATGAGGTACTAGAGAACGTAGGAGGCCAAGAAGCTTACTCTTTTATAGATGGATTCTCCGGGTACCATCATATAGGAGTCGTGTAGGAGGATTGACACAAGACCACTTTTCCAATGGAATAGGGAAGTTATTAGTACATGCTTATGCCCTTTGGATTGAAGAACTCCCCTATGGTGTTTTCCAAGGTAGTAGTTGCAACATTCAAGGAGTTCATCCACAAGATCCTAGAAGTCCACTTGGATGATTGGGTAGTGTTCAGTCTACTGAAGGATCACATAGAATTTATTATACTTATGTTGGATCAGTGTAGACAATGTTAGATATCTCTGAACTTGAAGAAGTGCATCTTTTGCGCACCTTTTAGATTTTTGTTAGGACATGTAGTGTGAAAATGTGGAATATTGGTATCCCCGACTAATATTGCAGTCATTTTGGAGTTAGAACCACCTACATCAATCAAACAACTAAGGGAAACATTGGTTCATACAAGTTATTATAGAAAATTTATCAAGGGATACGCATATATCACAAGGCCGATGGAGAAGTTACTAAAGAAGGAAGAAAATTTTCAATGGAATGAAGACTGTCAAAGGGGGCTGGACACCCTAAAACAAAAGTTGGTGACCGTGCCAATTTTAATTTTTACGGATTGGAACAAGGAGTTTCAAGTACACGTATATGCATCGTCGATAACATTGGGTGCAGTACTATCCCAACCAGGGGAAGGAGACACAAATCATGCAATTACTTTTGCAAGCAGGAAGCTGTCTATCCCAGAAAAGAACTATTCAACCATGGAACGAGAAAGATTGGCGATGGTCTATGCACTACAAAAATTCAGGAATTATCTATTGGAGTATCATTTTAAGATGTATATAGGCCATTTTGCATTAAAATACTTAGTCAACAAGTCAGTGTTGGGGGAGCAAATATGCATGTAGCTCTTATTATTTCAGGAATACGACTTTGAAGTCATAGTGAAACTAGGGAATCTGAATGCAGGACCAGATCATATATCACGCATATTGTCAAAGGAAGATGCAAGAAATTTAGATGACAACTTCCCAGATGCGCAATTATTTGCAATAAGGATGGTGGATTCTTATTTATCGGACATTGTGGAGTTTCTCAACACATGCATGGATCCATCTGAGATGATTGTAGCACAGAAGAAACATTTGGTAGTGAAAGAAGAAGATTATTAGTTGATTGCAGGGAACCTATACAAGATGGGTGTAGATGGAATATTGAGATGTTGTGTGCTAGAGCACGAAATGCTGGTAATACTTGAAGAAGAACATGCTGGAATTGTTGGAGGACATTATTCAGGGCAAGCAACTGCACAAAATATTTTGTGTGCAAGGATTTAGTGGTAGACACTTCACAAAGATGAGAAGGAATATTGTTGATCATGCGATGTATTCCAATGAGTGGAAAATCCATTTAGGAGGGACAAAAATCCTTTGAATCCACAGGTTATGTTGCAAGCATTTGAGAAATGGGCCATAGACTTTGAGGAGTCAATCATCCCATAAGCAAGAAGATTAGGGGAAAGGTATATCATTACTACGACATAGTATTTGACAAGATGGGCATAAGCGGCCCCAATTATAGACTGTACTGTGGAAATAGCTGTGCGATTTCTGTTCGAAAATGTTGTCACTATTGACGATCAAAATCGTAGCGATGAATTCCACCCGTAAAGTATTTCTAAGGCCCTATTATTTAACTATGCTAATATTATAATACTAGTAGGTGGGACCCCCTTGTAGACTATAGGTGCAAGGATAGACATATTATACATGTTTTTATGTTGGTTTTGATGCTTCCAACATAGTCCTACATTTTTTAACGATGTGGTCTTGGTTTCATTTGACATGATAGTAGGTGGATGATGCATTTTAGTGGAATGATTTTGCGATACAAAAATAGTTCTATTGTTATGAGGAGCATGCCATTTATAGTGGCTATGATTTTTCCTTGTCACTAATCCTTGTGATCAATTACTTATCCACATATATGCAAGAGATATTTTAATGATATCATAATCAAAACAAAGAAAAAAAACTATGAAAAAAATCCTAAAGGGAAAGAATTTATATGTTTGAGCTATAAGAAAGGACTATATGCAAGTTCGAATGGAATAGCTAAAGGATATTAGTGTTAGTCCTAACTATTATGCTATTGTTGGTTAGTGAACTATGTGAATTTCATTATATTTGAATGGGGCGCATATAGCATTTTAATATGTATTATGGCATGAAGTTATGGCAAGGGTTAACGTGTAAATGATATTGGGTGGCTCACCATGCAAGGGATATTGTCGCAGATTTCACAATGGTTTGGCATTGAATGCATGGTTAATTGTTAGTGAATGTGATGCTTATTGGGCTATCTCGTACTTTGAATTGAATAGGCTAGATTATCGAAGTGACATGCATTTACTGTGCATCACTCCATACTTCCCCTATCTCCCATCACCCTAGCATTTGTTCCATTGTTTCATTTTTCTCTCTGTTGGTTATGAAGCTCTGCATTTTTCAGGCTCTTGGAAGAAAGAAGGCTCGACCAACTCACCTTTTAAGCATTTTTCCACAGGTATGATTCTTTTTCTCTCCATCCATGAGTTATTCTCTGTTGTATGAACAAATGATGGCTCAGTGATGTTTGGATTCTGTGTGTTCTTGATAATTTGGACTATGTAGATGGTTCTTTGTGGTGACTGTAAAATGTTTGGGATTGAAAGAAAAATAATTGGGTATTTTAAGTTGTGCATTGACTAGGGCCATAGGTGAAATCAAGGACATGACCTTGGTTTTTCACACGCACCCTGAAATAAGGACAACCCTTAATATTCAGGTAATTGATATGTCAGTGAGAAATTACTCAATCATCTTAGGAAGAGATTGGCAAGCTTTGATGGGTGGATACCTCTCACTCGATGAGACACACTTATCTATTCCTTGGAATGGGAAAACATCATAGTACTAAGCGAGGGGAGAATTTCACCTTACATAAAAAGTGTTCCACAACCTAATGTGAATTATATCGAGGAGGACCTATGAGTGTATTCCATATTTGCCAATGAGGACAACACTACCTTGGAACAAATTGACTTAGACAATGGGATGTGGCATATGCACTTTGATGGTTCATTCTCTAATGAAGGAAATGGAGCTAGTATTATCTTGTACTCTCTTGTCGGTAAAATTCATAACTTTTCCTATAGGTTAGAGTTTGCTTGCACAAACAATGTCATAGAATTTGAAGCATTACTGTTAAGCATTGAAACTGCTTATAATCTGGGTTGTGGTCACCTTACAGTTTTTTGGGATTCCAAACTTGTTGTAAACCTTGTATGTAAGATATACTCTCCTAGCAACAAGTTAATGAAACGATACACCCAAACTATTTGGGAACTTGTCTCGAAGTTACTATCTTTCAATATCACTCATGTTAAAAGGGAATTGAACTCAATGGCTGACCGATTAGTTGTTTTTTCATCCTCTCCTACTTATAAACTTCTGCCACAAATACCTCATTGTAACTTTCAATATATGTATCGTCCAGACATCCCTGAAAACATAGAGTCATGGCAAGTCTTCCCCAGTGATGAGAGCATTTGTGATTTCATTCGAAATGAACCTTATAAGCCCAAGGAAATTATATCAATGGAGGATAACAAAATTCCTAAAGGCTTGAATCCTCTAGAAAGTTCATTTGCATCGAGTGATGTAGGAAACAAGGAGAAACATAAATAAGAGGATATGAAAAGGAAAGTGGGTGAAACCATTTCCTTGAACATTGGAACACTCGAGTCTCCAAAGAATGTTAAAATAGGTGCCCAATGTTTTGATGAAGAAAAAATGAAGTTTGCTAAGCTGCTTGGTGAATTTCAAGATGTTTTTGCTTAGTATTATGAGGATATTGGTGGTTTTGATCCTACTCTTCTAAAAAATTCCATTCCTATCAAGGAGGGCATAAAACAAGTCAGGAAAAAACAAAGACCCACTAACCCTACACTGGAAGAAACTATTTGAAAGGAGTTGGAAAAACTCTTGAAGGCTAGGATCATTTTTCCGGTTAAGTATTATGAATGGATTTCCAATTTGTTTCTCGTTTGGAAAACAACTGGTCAAATCAGATTATGCGTAGATTTTCGTGAATTGAATCGGGATAGTATAAATATCACTTTTCTCTCCCTAATATGGAAATGATTTTGTAGCAAGTTGCAGGGTCACAGATGATGTCCTTACTTGACGATTTTTCTGGTTACAATCAAATCAAGGTAAAAAGGGAAGATAAATATAAAACCACCTTTATTACTCATTGGGGCACTTTTGCTTATGAACATATGCCTTTTGGATTATCTAATGCAAGTGCCACTTTTCAAAGAGATATGCAAATAGATTTTGACAATTTGATCGGCAAGATTATTTAGATCTATCTGGATGACTTAACTGTGTATTCTAAAAACTGATCATATCATTTTGGTCATCTTAAAAGAGTTCTCATGCGATGCAGGAAATTTTTCATTTCTCTAAATCCCTTTAAGTCTATTTTCGGCATTACCAAGGGCAAGCTCCTTGGACACATTGTATTCAATTCAGGAATAAGAATTGATCCTAAAAGGATTGTTGTTATCCTAAATCTACCTAATCCCACTTCCAAGATGGAGGTTCAAGCTTTTATTGGTGTTATTAACTTTGTCCATAGGTTTGTTCTTGATTTTACTATGATGGTCAAGCCAATTCATAATCTACTTAAGCAAGATCGTTCCTTTTCTTGGATAGATGATGTCGAAGATGCTTATGTAGGGATCAAGAAAGAAATCATTTCGACACTAGTTTTGGTGAAGCCAGATTTTGAGAAAGAATTTATGGTATATACTAATGCCACAGAGGAAGTCGTTTCTTCTATCCTCATGCAAGGTGATGACCAAGGTAACGAAAAAATAGTGGCTTACATGAGTCAAATCTTGTCTGATAATGAGTTTAAATATTATTTTATTGAAAAGCATGCTTTCACTCTTGTTAAAGCTGTTGAAAATTTTTTCCACTTCATCTTAGGTAAGCACACGTTGGTAAAATTCCCTTTACCCGCTGTCAAGTTTTTACTCTCACAAACTTATCTTTTAGGGAAGCTTGCACATTGGCTTGCCAAGATCCAGGAGCATGATTTAAATATCGTGACTTCTAACACCATCAAGGGACGTGACTTAATCCTTCACTTAGCTCAACATGATGAAACTAGTGAATAAATTGATGGATATGATAGTTCTCTATCAACATTCTTCTACATTGATAATCAAATCCTTCCCGTATCTGAACATCCTTGGTATAAAAATTTGGTTTACTATTTGAAAATTCAAATATGTCCAGATAACTTAGACACTCATCAAAGAAGAAGGCTCTGTCTCGAATCTACTAGATACATCATTATAGGAGACTTATTGTTTAGAAGATATGCCGATGGTATGTTTCTTCGCTGTGTAAAAAATGAGGAAGCACAAAAACTGTTGCAAGAAACTAATGCTTCTTCAAATCTGTTATTCATGTAGGAGGTCATTTTTTTGCTAAAACCATTGCTTTTAATATTATTAGAAAAGGATACTATTGGCCTTCAATATTTCGTGACTCTTATTTTTTTTCGAGATCTTGTGACAAGTCACAGAAATTTGCTGAGAAATAACACCTTTCAACCATGCCTTTACAACCTATCCTTCAAGACTTTCCTTTTTCAAAATGGGATTTGGAAATTACTGGTTGTATTAATCCCCCGTCTTCAGCAGTACAAGTCTTTATCTTTACAACCACATACTATTTTAGAAAATGGGGTGAAGTTGTCCTTCTTAAACATTCGACGGATGAACAGGTGATTTCCTTCCTTGAAAATAATATTTTTTCTAGATTTGGTCTTCCTTTGAAAAATATTACAGACAATGGTCCTGCTTTTATTTATACTAAGTTGACCCAATTTTTAGCTAAGTTGGGGATTAAACATTTTACCTCATCATCTTATTACCCCCAAGGAAATGGGCAGGCCGAGTCTACCAATAAAAATCTAGTAAGAATTATGAAAAATCGCATCGAAGATTAGCCTTGTCAATGGCACACTCTCCTCACTTACGCCCTTTGGGAATATTGAACTACCACCAAGGTGAGCACTGGTTGCACTCCTTTCCATCTTTTTTATGGTCAAGAAGCCATTTTGCCTACTGAGCTGGAAATTTCCTCCTTAAGGTTAATGCTACAGATCAAATAATTAAATTATTCTGATGTTTGTCAAAGAATGAATGCACTTTTGGCTTTAGAGGAGAAAAATACATTTTCCTTGGATAATATAAAGAGAAGACAACAAACTGTTAAAAAATATTTCAACAAGAGTGTCGAAGTTGTCAAATTTAAAGTCAATGAGAAGGTATTGGTGTGGGATTCATCTCATGCTCATAGAGGAAGACATTCGAAGTTTCAAAAATTATGGTTGGGTCCTTTTAAAGATCACTTTTGTCCTGGGTGAAAATTCTTATATTCTAAAGGACTTACAAGAGCGATTGTTTTCCTACAACACCAACGATTCCCACTTAAAACATTAAGTGGAACCAACTTGAAGAGTTTAACGTTGTTTGGATTATTTTTGTATTATAGTAGTTTTCATTTCTTCTTTTACATTAGTGGTTTTCATTTCTTCTTTTACATTAGTAGCTTTTCATTTCTTCTTTCACATTAGTAGTTTTCCATTCTTGCTACTTCATTTTCTGTCATTTAATTTCTTCTTATTTCAATTTTGTTGTTTCATTTCTATTATGACATTTCTTGCTTTTGTTCTTTTGACTTCAATCTTTGTCAAAAATAAAATGTTGGATTAGTTTTTCCAAAGAAATGCTTATGCAAAGTATTGTTAATCAATAACAATCAAGATTACACAACTGTCATGATGTTCCCCTTGAAGGCATCATTGAAATTGTTATCTTCTTTCACTATTGGTTTATGAGATAGTTGGTTTTATCCCACTTTTTCTTTCCTTTTCTTCATCCATTTCGAGATTCAAACGAGAAAGTTCAGAAAAAATTTCTCCTTGAAGTCAAGAACAAGTTTTAGTTGAATGATTATGCTTAGAGAGATAAACCCCCTCATACTTAACACTTTCCATGAGTTATTCCCAAATTCCCAGTCATTTTTCCATTAAATCCGCTCACTACCCCTATTGCATAATCATTCTGATTTATATCTTCTTGATTTGATGTTACTTAGTCTGTGAAACTAGACATTATGAGTTCTTAATATGTTGGAAATAGATTTCCTCATGGAGTCGCCAGTTTGTTGACGATTAAAATCGTAACGATGAATTCTTCCTGCAAAGTATTGCTAAGGCCCTATTATTTAACTATGTTAATAATATAATACTAGTAGGTGGGACCCCCTTGTAGAATAGAGGTGCAAGGATAGACATATTATACATATTTTGCTGGTTTTGATGCTGCCTACATAGTCCTACATTTTTTAACGATGCGGTCTTGGTTTCATTTGACATGATAATAGGTGGATGATGCATTTTAGTGGAATGATTTTGTGATACAAAAAATGTTCTATGGTTATCAGGAGCATGTCATTTACAGTTGCTATGATTTTTCCTTGTCACTAATCCTTGTGATCGATTACCTAACCACATATATGAAAGAGATATTTTAATGGTATCATATTAAAAAAAAAAGAAAAAAAGTTATGAAAATAATCCTAAAGGGAAAGAAGTTATATGTTTGAGCTATGATAAAGGACTATATGCAAGTTCAAATGGAAAAGTTAAAGGATATTAGTGTTAGTCCTAACTATTATGCTATTGTTGGTTAGTGAACTGTGTGAATTTCATTAGATTTGAATGGGGCACATATAGCATTTTAATATGTATTATGGCATGGAGTTATGGCAAGGGTTAACATGTAAATGAAATTGGGTGGCGCACTATGCAAGGTATATCGTCGTAGATTTCACGATGGTTTGGCATTGAATACATGATTAATTGTTGGTGAATGTCATGCTTATTGGGATGTCTCGTACTTCGAATTCAATAGCCTAGGTGATGGAAGCGGCATGCATTTACTACATGTCACTCCATACTTCCCCTATCACTCGTCACCCTAGCATTTGTTCCATTGTTGCATTTTTCTCTTTGTTGGTTGTGAAGCTCCGAATTTTCAAGCTCTTGGAAGAAATAAGGCTCAACCAACTCACCATTTAAGCATTTTGTCGCAGGTATGATTCTTTTTCTCTCCATCCATGAGGTATTCTCTATTGTATGAACAAATAATGTCTCAGTGATGCTTGGATTCTTTGTGTTCTTGAGAATTTTGACTGTGTAGATGGTTCTTTGTGGTGACTATAAAATGTTTGGGATTGCAAGCAAAAGAATTGGGCATTTTAAGTTACACATTGACTAGTTTCTCGGTCAGTTTAGTATCATGATGGGTCTCTGTGGAATAATAAGTGAAAGGTGGTACATATGGTTCTGCATTGATAATGGAGGTCTTTGTTCTATCTATTACTATCATTTAACTCGTTCCCTCACATTCATGGTGGTAACACTTTCCCAGTCGCAGAGGAATGGCCAACAGTTGTTGTGCCCTTTATTTAAAACTCGATCATGTTCGTTGGCCCATTCTTACTATCTTTTCACCGAAGTATCCCAAGATACAGTCTTGGTTGGATATAATGTTAATACATTCATGTATGGTTGTGGATTGGTACAAGTTATATCTGAGCATTCTATCAAAAGGATGAATGTCTCCTCACTGATGTTGCTGTCAAGTTGTTCGGTTCTTAAGTATTGGATATAGATGTTATATATCTGTGTTTTTTTGGTAACTAACACTGTTCAATTATACTTCTACTCTCCTCTGCAAGTTCTAAATGCACCATGTGCACTAGGTTATTTTACTCTGCCTATCTTTTCTCTCCTCGGGTGTTGAACATTGTCCACGTCTAGGATTTGGAGTAATAAGAAAGACTGTGTGGTTCACTGTTGTGCCTTTTTTGAAAGGTATTTTTCCTATGGTTGATATAAGTCTCAGAAGAACATCAAATATCTGTGTTATTGTTAAATATGAACATGTTCTTGTTGTATCCCTGCATTTGATTTTGACAGAGCCTGATTTAGATTCCAACTGTCTTTTCTCCCTTCGGGTACTTTCTGGGTTGTTAAGTATTGTTTTATGAGTGAAATGGTTATGGAGGTTTTTCGTCAAGTCTCTGTCTAGTCCTTCTATGATAAAATTGGTTGAACAAATAAAAATGGGATAATGATCATCTACCACAGGTCTAGTACTAATACGTTAACTATGTGAGTATTCCAATTACTGACTGAGATACAAATTATCAGAAGAAAACATGCGCGTGATAAACGATGACAAGTAAAATAGTTCACTCAACCTTAATCATCAATCACATAATAACACAAATATTTATTTTTATCATTAAAGAAAGAACTGTAAAACATTGCATCAAATAACTTATCGCTAGATTTAGTAGCTCTTACTCGTTACATATTCCATTCATTAGATGAAATAGGAAATATTTATTCTCCACATCCAATAATACACGCATTTCATGAAAACATAAAGTTTCCTCTGGTCCTAAAGGACTTCTCGATTAAAGGAAGCTCTGAAATAGCTCTTAACAAGACCAAAAAATGAGAGTTTTTTACAACAACCATCAACCTTTAACTAATCGGTCGATGCCCTTATTTATAACATAAAATTAACTAAAAATAACATCTAAAGTGTAACTAAGTAAAAAACAAATTCCCACATGGCATTCTCTTCTATCAGTTCTTCTAAGAGTCATCTTAAGATATCACTTAAGAGGGTGAGTCTTCTCGTACTCCGACCACTTGATGAACATATATTCGCAGGTGTTTGCGTATGGGAATCTATGTTGTTCCATCGAGGTCGAGTGAATCTCTCTTATCTCTACCACATGTGCCCGATACTTGACTATACTAGAACTTAACTATTGTAGCATAGACCAAGCTTTAATCAGGTGCTCCATAAACTGTCGCACCTCACTTGACGCCATGTCTGCCACCTTCGCTATTTCTTTGGCCCATGAAGAGTCTTTCTCGGTGTGCGAATTGACTATGTCACACAAATCGACAAAGTCATCAGGTGTGCCAAACACGGGGAGTCCAATTTCTTTCATCACCCGATTAATCTTGATACAGTTTTTATCGCATTTGGCCCATTTTTCTTGGATTTCTCGGTGAGGTTCCCAAGCCATTTTTTCCCAATACTCAACAAATTTCCTCATGTGATCAAGGTTGCTTTCCTTTAACACCTGAATTCTGTGTTCTTCTGTATCTCAACCCTGTTGGAATGCCATGATGTAGTCGACTCTCTCCATAGCTTGTTGCACTTTCTCATACCACTGCTCCATATCTTTGCACGTCGCAAGTGCCATGAGGGTGTCTTCCTAGAGCTCGGCTATCCTTACAGTGAATAGGTGCCTCTCATCTATGAATTTGTAGGCCTCTTGAAATTCGCTCCTTAGGAACATCGTGGCCTATGTGGTTTCCTGATAGTATTTCACCAAGTGGCGCAAATGTTCCAATTCCTTCAGGGCAACAACTAGCTCATATTCATCTCTTTTGGCTCTATCCAGGGTGGCATATGTGATTTCCATCCCTGTGCTGATGAGTTCAGACGTATTATCATGCTTTGTGTTGATAGATGTTCCTCCATAGTGATGAGGATGGAGCGATCTAGATTTGTCTTCCTCTTCTTGGTGGTCCTTTGGACGATATCCTTCCTCTTCCAATCATAATCTATGACATGTATGCCGGCTACTTTGTCCACGGGTTCAGGGATCTGATGATCTCCCTAGGTGAGTGTATTCCCCAGACTCCCGATGGTATATACTTGTTCAAGACTGGGTTCTTGAACTTCATCACCATGTTCTTAAGGACCGACTTCTGTCTGTAGCTCATTGAGGGTTTGAGTACCGATTGAAATAGAGGCATCGGGGGTAGGATCGATACTTACTTGATCATCGACCATTGAGATGTTGATTTTATGCTGTGGAGATCCTTCCTTTGGTTCATTCAACCCTAGATCATCCTTCAGATTGTCCGCTTGGGTTTCCAGTGCATTGGATAACTCAGTGTCTAGGACACTCTTGGCTTCTTGTTCTTTCTGTGGAACCTCTTGAATTTGGGCATTGGGAATAGGGGAAGATGCCTTCTCTGGTCCCTTTTCTTCTTCGATATGTAAAGGGGTCACAAGAGATAATTCTAGGCTCTCATCATCATCATAGATCTTTATCATCTCACTTAAGGGATTTGATGCACTGGTCCTCCCTGATCTTTCAATTGTCTTTGGCTGAGCTGAAACACCTGTCGGCGATTCGACCGGTAGTGTTGTGAATTCAGGGTCGTCTAACCCAGTAATTTAAGCAAGGTCTATGAATTCATGGCTGCTTGGGCCCGTCTGGCTTTCATCCAGGTCGTTAGTAGGGAGCCTTGTCATATATAGGATGTTTGGGTCATCTTGCAGCTGATCAATTATCTATTGCGCATGTTCTAACATGAGTAAACCCCTCTCCCGTGCATCCTGAGCCTCGGGGAGACCTCTAATTTGCACCGGGGCTACCTGGGGAATCATTGTTGTTTCGGTTGTTGCCTAGGGGAACTGTTTCTTTGACTGCTATCATTTCTTCTATGGCCCTTAGGGCCCCTTGAGACGATTGTTATAGGTTTTTTTCCTATTCATCTAGGCTCATGGCTTTGAATCTAGTCATCTTAGGGTCGACCATCCTTGCGACGACTTCATCCCAATCCTGGGAATTTTTCGTGAAGACCTCATCTTCAAACTTGTCGTGGGCGTATGGCCAGCGGGATGACACTTGAGACACATGTTTCAAGACTAGACCCTTTGGGTCGTGCTTGCAGAAATGACCAGTCTGGAGTCATAACTCCAATTGGCTCAGACCTTTCTGCTTAGCTTGAGTGGTGTCTTTTACTAGGTATAAACCTATAAGGAATCCATAAGGTATAAATGTCTGCTTCTTATCTTTCACCAGGGTAGTGTTGTAACCTTGCAGGATGGTCTAATAGAAGATTTCCCCCACAAAAATCCGATCAGGGACATGTGTTGGTAGGAGATGAGGTGCTCTAGTGGCCCCAAATACCCTAATGTAGTTATCTCATTCGTCCAGATACTAGTGGCCGAACTTTGCTATCACCTTTTTTTCCGCAGCCGATAGCCTCAGACACTCTTTCTTGAAAAGAATAAAATGAATGCACGCGATGAATTCATCGCAGATGAGGGAGTATGATTTTTTGTACTTGTTCTCCCATAAAATGTTGAAGTAAATGTGGACCAGGAGTTCTGAGGCATTCCAACTCAAGTTCAAGTTGGAAAATACATTTCTGGTGCACATGATGTCCAGTAAATATGAATCCATGTAGAAGGATGGAGTCTCTCCTTCTTTCAACATATGAGCCTATTGTATGAAGATGCTCAACTGCTTTGAAATGATGTCTCCCTAGTTGAAACTTCTCCCAAAAATGGCCACTGTGTAAGCTAGAGGCATCCATGCCTCTGAAAACCTGGAACAATATTTCTCCTCATACAACTGACATATGAGAGCCATTAGATACATATACGACTCCCTTAAGTTGGTCGTCTGGTACCATCCGAAGGTCCGATTGGTGTATTTTTTATCTTCTCTCCATCATGAAGGAATCACTCAGCCGGTGTCAAGGCGCTCATATAAATTTACGACGAAATCGGTGTTTAGCCACTCCTCTGGGTCTCTAAGATTGTAGTAACTTTTCACCTCTACCGGAAGGAAAACCCCGACACACTTGCCATTGAAGTTGTTAATCAAACATTTTTGTGTGTCTGTGTGGTTGATGAGCCACTTCAGGAGTTCTATGCAGGGGAACACTAGAGTTATTATTGCCACCATGTGCAGGTACGATCTTCGAATATTCAGAAAAAATTCATCGTCGAGATTTCTCATATCGAGGTCGTTGTGCGGGATACATTCAGAGAATTCTTCCTGGCTGATCTTCTTGAAAAGTTCTCTCCAGTGCGGGAGTACCACCTTGGTCCTTGTGCTTGCCTTCGTGTCTCCAAAGGTCAGAGGTTGAGTGAAAACCTTCTTGGTAGATGTCTTGATGACCAGTTCCGGCCTTGGATCAAGTTCTAATTGTTTTGCGGCCACTGGGGAAGAGCCTTCTTATACCTCTAGTTCCTTTAGCTTCGATGCTCTTGGATATCGCCTGGTGGTTGGTTTTCTTGGAGGCATTGTTCCTAAAATTGAGACAAATCGTTTAGAGACTATGTACTGAGAAACTCTAGATAAAATACATATATGGATTGTAATCATAAAAAATCCATACTGGTACATACCTGCAAAGCTTGCTAAAACTGGTTATTTGATACTCACAGGATCTTAGATGCTTTGAATTGTTTGTTTTGATTCTTTGGATGCTTTGAAACTCCTTTGTGCACATAATGGTCTCATTTAAAATCGATCAAGATAATTTAAACATGGAATAACTTACTATGTCACATCGACCAATTAATTTGGGTGATGAGTGAAATTTAAACAAATCTGTCGCCAAATCTCTCCAAATTTAATTCATCGTGGGTTGACGGCGAAGGCGCAGAGGGTGATGTGTTCAATCGGTAATTTAAAATGGCCTTTTGATTCACACATGAAGTAGAAACTAATGCGAGATTTGGAATTAATTAGTCCCTTAAATGCTTTGAATCTAAACGTATCTAGCGCTAAAACGTCCCATCGTGTCACTTTCTTAGAGGGCAGATCAGGGATCGGGGATGTGATATGGATGTTTTTGTTGATATCCTTCTATAAAAATATTCAACGCCGATCGATTTCATCGTATGGTGATGACGTGGAAAAACTGGCTTGGGACACGTGGCTTTGAAGAACGGTGACTTAACTTGTGAATTAGTCGGAGTCGGGACTTTCTTCAAGTTGTGCATTCTAAATTAAGCCTGGGATTGCCAATGCCGAAAATATATCAAGGGTCAAAAATCGGGGATAAACCTATCGCATGTATTTTTTAGATTAGCTTCCTCAAAAAAATCCTGATGCTGAAACGCTTCGGGAATCGGTCATCGAAGAAAAACTTTAGTGTGGTCAAAATGTTTGTCACGATTCAGTTTTCTCCGATTCCGACAAGCGCATCGGGTATCGGCTATCGGTAATATCGTTTATTTATTTTTAAACATTTTACTCCCTTTGCCTTTTACCGATACCGAAGGGGATTGACTATTGGCGATCTACGTATGTGATACTCATCGAGAAACAAAAGTTCCTTTCACTGATACCTGCGAATATCAATGCTCTACAACTGGGGTTATTTGAATGATTCCTTTTCACCTTTTTATTTCTTCTGATGTCAAATCTTGAGTGCGTCGAGTGAAGTTATTTAGCTATTGATTCCTTATTTAATTGTTAATACTTTTAAATTCATGGGGTTTCATAGAGTTAAATAAAACTGAAAAGCTAATGAGATTCAAAAGAACATGCAAAGACAACACATTTCTCAAAAGGAAAACAAATCCAGACAGTGCAAAGATCAAGTGGTACCCAAAAACATAAAAATTGACATAGGATTTTTAGGGTGTGTTGAGTGCTCAATAGGTTTCACTCACTGCGTTCTTAACAGTGTGGTCTTAATTGCATATGGAAACACCTGTGTGGTTTTTGCAAGGCCTGATCAGGGTTATGGCTAGTTTAAAAAAATTGATACCCGTGTTTAGTTGGTTATGTTCGCTTCATATATTATATTGGATCATTGTACAGATTACCAATTGTTTAGAAGGAAGTTATATCCATAGTGATAAAGCTCAAGTTTTATGTTTTGGTTGATTGTTGTTTCATTGCAAGATCTTGTCGATTGATATGATGAAGACTGTGTATAATCAAACATATTTTGAAGTATGTTCGTATTTGAAAGGAAACCTATGTATATTTTAATTGGGCATGATCGTTAATTGGTAAACAATGGATGTTGATTATTATCATGATGCATTATGGATTATCAGGGATAGATGTCGAGCATATTGATGTGTATTTTTTTTATTATTAAAAAAAAGAAAGAAAGGATCAACGCTTTTCTATACAAGACCGTTGAATGGAAATGTTGTTTTGTTTATAAGTTATGATTGCACAGATTGTTATGAATTGAGAAATTATGGGAAATTTAATTATTGGAACAACAAACAGTTTGGTATATAATTGAGAAACAATGAATGTTGGTGCTTTTTTGGATTGATTTTAATACAAAGTTATGATTATTGATTATTTAATTTTTTTATGAACAATATCCATTATCATCCCCTTTCATTTTTCTCACTTTTTTCACTCATTACGAATCCCCTCACAATCCCAGATTTACTTTGCATGCCATGTTCTTAAAATTAAATTAAAACAAAATGGAAACTATGTATTACAACAATTAAAGGATGACACAGAGATGGGTCACAATTGATATGATTTTGTTATTGTAGCACAATTGATTGTTTAATGATTTGTTGATCAATAATCATGTTCTTACTCCTTTTCATTTTATCACTTTTTCTCTCAATACACCATTTCAGATATCCCAAAACCCTCATTCACCCCCTTCTCATTGACAAGTATTAAATGAATTTTATGGATTGGATTGCATGGGTGTTATGTGATTGATGAGCCAAAATTTGTTTCATATTAAAGATATGTCATGCATGGTTTGTTTAAGAAGCTAGTTTCTAATAAACGTTGCATACATGATGTTTCTTCAGCAGAGGAATCCATGGCCGAAATAACAGGGGCAGAGGGAATTGGAACAGAGGCCCTGGAAGGCCAAGATTCTCGATACATTTTGATGCAGCTCCATAAGAATTAAACTAGCTCTTCCAAGCTAGATTTTTCAACTGGATTAGATAAGGGGTAGTCCAACCTAGGCCATAAAGGCCTCCCTTCCAACCCCAAAATGTCCATGGTATCTGTGTTCCCCCTCATGTTTTATTACAACTTGAAGCCCCTGAGAATGATGAATGACAAGAGATTATTCACCCAACAATACCCCAACATCGTGGCTGGCCCAATTTGTCTCTACCTGCTCCCCCTCCACCAGTTAACCCAAATTTCCAAATTTCCCCTACACACTCACTTGTACAGTCTTCCGACGCAAGAAAGAGACTCAAAATCGAAGCCCACCACACACATGATAGAGGAAAGATGCTACTACTCCCTCCTCTCCCTCAAGTGATTCAACCAAATCTGTTTCATATCGCATGCACTTGAGAGATGATTGTTCTCATATCATCAGTGAGATCAAGACTAAAGGCTCCACATAGCCTAAGGCTAATTCAGGAATTTCAAAGGGAGACAACAAAACCAAAGGGAAAATTGCCTCCCAAAGTGCAAAATATGGTTTTTGAGTATATTTTATTATTGATTGTTGAGAACAGTTGACTGCTGAAGTTTTTGCACAACATATTATTTTTGGATATTTTGGATGTGACATGTTTGGATATGGTTTAAAATATCATTGATATTTATTTTTCAAATTATGAGAATGATGATGGGAGCCACAATGAGGGGTGTGTCTGATTGATTGACTAGTTATGTTTATTTTTGTTAAGAAACTAAAGGGAGTCACAAGGGGTCCCACCTACTAGTTATTATTTATTAAAGACCCTTATTATTATTATATTAATTCTTCCTCTAAACTAAAAGTTAGTTGAGTTTTATTTAACTTAACTAAAAGAGGTAGTTCAACTAATTCAACTAATTTTGATTGCTTAAAGGCAAAAAGAGAAGGAAGAACAAGAGGAGAATAGAAGGAGAAAGCATGCTAAGGTTTTCTCTTGAGTTTAATTGAAATAGTTCAGTTTTCATTCATTCTTCAATTCATTAAAAACTTAATTCTCTTTTATAACAACAGGGTCCTATTGTAGACAACAAGATTCAAGGCTGAATTACATCATTCAGACACTTGTTTTCAGAGGTGTTGATCTATCTTTGATAGTCTGTGTAGACTTGTCTGTTTATGAATTAAATTTCACGACTGATAAAGGATATTGTGCAGATTCAAGTGGGCAACAATCTATGGCAAGTTGATCTAGCTTTTAAAGTTCATATTTTTAATTTCTGTCAGAAGTCCTTTTGTATGGATTTCATCGGGGACATATAAGTTTGACTTTGGTCCAAACTCCCTCAGGGATTGTTGTAAAGAGAAAGATTATTTTGATTTCTTGGAATGAAATAAGCGATTGCTATTCTGTCTCATATGTTTTAATATGTGACTTGGTATTTTTTATTTTGTCTCCACATTTACTTTTGCATTTGTTATATTCAGAAAATTATATAAAAATGTTGAATTTTGCAGCAATCTCCTATTTTAAAAAATCAACCTAAGCCCTTGTAACTAATACTTGTGGATTAGGAAACAAATTTTGAGGCTATAAACATAGGGTGATATTCCCGTCTATCTTTCCTTAGCCAAGAAAGATCTAAAAATGCTTGAGAAAATCATTTCATATATTTTCCTCAACAGTCACAAGGTTTGGATATCCACACATATTACTCAGTGATCAAGGGACACAATGTATAAACACAAAAATTGCAGCATTGACTGAGGAGTTCTAGGTTCATAACCAAAAGAGTAGCCCATATCACCCTCAGGCCAACGAAACTGTGGAATATTTTAATAAGATATTGGAGAATACCTTGACAAAGATTTTTAATGTAGGGAAAGATGACTAGGAATTAACATTTCCTGTAGTACTATGGGATTACAGGACTACAAGTAAGAATTTGACAAGACAGGCCCCTTTTAGGTTGGTCTATGGGAAAGAAGAAATAATGCCATTGGATTTTATTCTGCCTAGCCTACACATTGCAATAATCACAAAGATATCAGATACTGACGCAATAGAGGATAGGTTGGAAAAATTAGTACAACTTGAGGAGGATTGGTTTGTCGTAGGATTCCATCAGTGGATTCAGAAATCTAGAGATAAGGTCTAGCATGATAGACACATTAAATATAAGAAGTTTCAAGTTGGAGATTTGGTACTACTTTATGACAACAAGTATATGCAACATCTAGGAAAGTTTCGAATGCACTGGTTAGGACCTTATGTGATTCAACAACTAACAAAGACAGGTGTTGCACGGTTGGAAACCTTGAATGGAGAAGTCTTGGAAGGAATGGTGAATGGAAGTCGGTTGAAACTCTATAGATATGGTTGGAAGGCTACGCAATAATTTGGGTTGCGTCAGAATACATGTATTATAGTAGTTGTATCATAGTAGGAAAGAAAAAGAAGGAAATAAAAATAAGAAGTAGATATAAGGAAAATAAAAATAGTGTTCAAATACTAAGGCATAAGAAGGTCCGTCGAACGAATCGTCATCACACATCAGCATAAAACTACACCAAAATAGGAGATGAGACACAGAAGAGATTGACTACGACGTGTACAGATAAAACAAAAATACACTAGTGCACAGTTGGGAAATAAAAATACCATTAAAATCATTAAAGCACGAAAATTACGGTTACACAGCAGGAGTGACAGGTCATAAAAGGATCGTATAAGTCTTAAATGGGAAAATTCATCGGAAATCTCGATAGATTGGCAATACGAGGGATAAATCACCTGATGGATTTTGTAATCAAGATGCAATTATGGAACAACTTAGCAACCACGATGACAGATGGTACAAGTTAGTTAAGGAAGGAGGAGACATGTACATTCAACATGAAAGAAAAAAAAACAAAAGAAGTTCGTTAAGTGTAAATAATTATTGCATACCAATGAGAGATATTGAGAGATAATAAGAGAAAACAAGAGAGAACTAGATAACAGAGCATAGATACAGCTTCCAGAGAGCACACCGTGTTATTTCAGGAACTTGTCACCCAAGACAAATGGGAAATATCTGCTAGCAGTACCATCAGTTCCCCCGGGGATGAGTAGGGAAGGAGATATGCTTTGCAATACTGTCAGCATCAAGTTTGTGGATCATGACATTATTGATGAACAACCATTTCTAGAGTTGGCTAGGGAAAAATTCTCAAGCGCTGAGAGCGTATCGGATGCAGGGGCTCGCATGACTTCCAACGTAAATTTGTATGCATATTTCAATGGACTCAGTAATAGGTTTGGGGGTTACGAGCGCTTCATGAAAGTAAACAAGAAGGAATCAGATAAGGATCCCATTGAAAGAGAAGGTTCCTGGAAATTGGCTTTGTATACGATTCCCAAACTAAACTTGAAGGATTTACCAAGGAGTGTAGGAAAAGAGGAGGATGGTATCAGGCTCAAGAAACCTCAACAGATTATTGACAGAGAATATGATTACAGGAAAAGGAGGCTTAAAAAATGTATTTCCCCCAGTAGAAGCGATGTTGTTTCCATGGGAAATACAACCCTCGATGTCATCGTTTGGACTTATACTGTTATTAGGAGAGAAGAGGCCTTCAAGAGTGAGAAGGAAGAAACTCTAATGGTTATTGCAAAGAACTATAAAGAACATGAGAAGAAGGTTAGGAAAAGGATGAATCGAGGAACATGGAGAAGAAGACCTAAGCAACAGTCCAAAAGTTGTCTAAATAAATTCCAGAATTTTCGCTAGTAGTCGAAGCGACTATGGAGGAACAAGTGAAAATGATCGGTGAAGTAATTAAGGGATTCTGATCACAGATAGAATATTTAAAGCTAAGGATCATGCTAGGATCGCCACCAAAGGTGCATGAATATAGAACAAGAATGACTACCACAAAAGTTTCCAAATTCAAGAATATTGAAGGTGAATGCGTGAAACTTTGCGAGGAGAACACACATGAGTGGAAATAGTTGATACAAGACCCAGAGATGATGGTCGTAGAGGCCAATATAAGAGAGGCACAATAAAGAAAGAGTAGCTACACTACCATCAATAGCGTGCGTGTCAACCATCCTGGCTCAACAAAAGACACAGGTAGAAGTGCAAAAAATGAGGGATCAACAAAATATCTTGAAGCAAATATTGGGACCACTGCAAGAAGAGGTAGTGCAGGTAATTGGAGAGTTGGATACAATGTAGGGTAGGGTCAAGCAAGCAGCGATGGAAGTAGAGGAAAAACTTACAAACTTGATCGCACAAGGAGAAGAGAAGATAACAACGATAGAGGCCACAATCATCAAAGAGGTAGAAGGGGAAAAAGTGGCCTCTTAAAACTTCATTTTGACATGGAAGAGTAGGAAATGGGCTTGAGTGGCTCAGGACGAGCCACAGGTGATTGTTGGGGGCTTGTTGGATTGGCAGTCTTGAAAACAATTTTTGCATTTTTTATAAAGTTTTGAGGAAAAATCATAAGTATATGAAAAGTGAATGGAGGAAGAAGGGAAGCTATAGAGTGCGTAGCTGAGGCACATCCAACAAGAAAGTGTGCAGAAGGAGGAAAGAGCACAAAAGGAATACAATGCGTATCTCAAAGAATAAATCTCAAAGAATAAAGATAGAGGAATACAGAAAGGAAATAAATCATAACAAGAGAACGATAACCCAACATTCCAAAAATATAAGAACAACAACAAATCAACATTAAAGATAAAAAGACAAAGAAAGGCGTCGAACAACTAGTTAATTGAATGGCCATGCATTGTAATGGGATATTTTTGGGATGAATAGATTAGGGTTTTAGCCCTAGCTTTTGATATTAATATGTAACGGATTGCGATATTAGGGGCTCAATCAGTTGGTTAAGCTAGGTATTATTCTGATGAAGTTTGATTATGATAAATTAGGTTATGTTACAGTATGATTGATACTTAGTCCAGATTTATTGAATGTAACAATTGAAGGTTGAGAAGGATGAATAAAGGAATGACAAAGATATGTTACAGAATCTTGTTTTGTTTATGTTTTTGTGTTTGATGATGAATACTATTTTCATGCATCGTAGAATAACTTCATATGATAGTTAAGAATGGTGCAATGATTCATGACTATGATAGTAACAAATATATATAGTAAATTGGAATATCACAAGTATAGGAATCTGAATCATGAGTAAGTTAATAACAAAACAAAACATATTTATGCGCACAACATAATAAGGAAGAATGAACTGAATGTTTTCCTCCCATTCCTTACCATTGCATAAGCTTGGTTCTTGCAGTCCCCATAGATACCTTAGGTGAGACTTCATCTGCACAAGAAGGTGATTCCGAAAGGGCCAATTTCTGGTGGGTTTTTTTGGTATTAGATAAACCAAAACTTGGGTCTTACAACATGTGCACATAATAGCGCCAACACAACTCCCAAAAGGATCAGGGGATGGAGGATAAAACATATTTTCATTTTCTCTCATTCTCTTACTGCAATAAGTTTGTGGATACTTACTAATAATACCTCCCTATGGGGAAATTTAATGAAAATAAAATATATGTAGGGTCTGCCCGTTGAATACTGGTACTGACAATTGTGAAAGTATTTGAATGGATCCATAGTTTGGAAAGATTTAGTGGCTATTTTTTCTCTTGTAGGCAAGTGTACTGTGTGGAGGATTAGTGATGAAAAGAAGATAATATTAGGTGAGAACCCATGGATGGGGGTAGAAAATTATTTCTGACTCTCATATTCACTCCTTCAATCTATCCTCTAAGCTTGCATCTACTTTCTAGAAGATGCGAAAACCCAAACACCCCAAGCCAGGTGTAGGATGGGATGGAAATCAATGGAATACATTAGGTTGGTCAACATTGAAGCCAATTAATGGAATAATTATGTTGGTAAGTTAGTCTCCAATATTATAAGGTTACAAGAGGAGGACGGTGATGTCCTTTGTTTTCCCAAGAACTTTAATGAATGGAAATTTATTTCCAAGTTAGGATATCAAACATTGATGGAGGTGTAGTTTGATGGTGAAAATAAATGATGGTGGAGAATTTTATGGAATCTCAATGCCCCCTTGAAAACCAAAATTATTATGTGGCTAGAGATTAACAATAATCTATTGAGTTGAAACAATGGAATTAAAAGAGGATGGACTGGTCCTAATAGGTGTGTGTTGTATAAAAACAATGAATAATATTCTTCTCATATCTTTATTTGGTATCCTTATGCAGTGTGGGTTCTAAGGATTGTGAAGGAAGAAATCAAGTTGAAGTCATCCTGGTAAAAATCGAAGTTGGAGGTTTGACTTAATGACTGGCTTGTAGACAAGTCAGTAAAATAGTTTGAAGTTTTCCCTTGTATTATGGTATTTGGATTATGGTGGGTGTGCAAATCAATTATTTTCAGGAATGAGTATAATCCTCCTAAAGTAACAACTAGTTTTATTATCAAGATTACTAAGGAATTTGTAGTTGAGCCAAAAGAAAAGAAACAAAGGGTCCCAATTATTCCTAAGCTGGATCTTGATATCCCATGGGGATTTTTTGATGGATCCATCCAAGGAGACCAACTAGTTTGTGGGGTAGGTAAAGTGTTTTTCCTCATATAGAACCATTATGTTCATATTAGGTATGCCCCAAGGCAGGGGTATAACAATAGAGCGAAATTGATTTCTCTTCAAACCTTGTTGGAGGTCATAATGAAAAAAGGGGTAAGGAAGTTACAGGTTCTGGGTGACTCGAAGATCTTTATAGAATGGGATTTTAAAAAAGATACAATGACAGATGTGCACCTAGGCCCTTTTCTCCAAGAGGTCTTTCTCCAACTTCAATCATCCGAATGACTCTCCTTTAGACACATCTACATGGATCTTAATGGTAAAGTTGATGAGTTTCCGAAAGAATAAATGTCTCTTCCGATTGGGGCCCTAGGGTTTTATGAATTTATAGACATGGAGGAAACTAAGGCTATGCAATTTCAATTTTAATATGTTTTAATTAGATCTGTTGTAATGTTTTTTTTTTTATAATGGGTTGATAGCAGATATCTGAAAGTATATGACAAGGCTTGGATGTATCTTGTTGTTGTGATAAAAAGTGTTTTGTTGGGAGGCGTTTGATGTAGTTTTGTATAGAAGCTAAGGATGAAAAATGCATGTATATGATGAGTCATTTTTGATGTATGAAGGATAGATAGAGAAGTAAAGACTAGTCTCCTTTTGGGATATTAAAGACATACCTTATGAATATAAAAAAAAAAATCTTTGGGAAAAAAACATTTTTAAGGTATTGTTTAAGTGAATTACTTTTATTTTAAGAGTATATTTATATTATATTTAAAAGTAATTTATAGTACTTTTCTCATTATGAGTATTTTATTTACAACACTAACATGGTTAACTATATGTTTCTATTTTCCATTTAAAATGTGAAAAACAAACATTTTTAACTCAAATAATGTCAATTCAACCATAAGGGATGATATCATGCTCTAAAATATGATTGGTTCTTTTAAAGTTTATTTGATAGTATATTTTTTGTTTCAAGGACCATTTTTTACCTCAAAATTCTCATTGTTACACCCCAGATTCTCTACAACATAGCTTACATTTTTTTCACGAGATGTGACCACTCTAATAAATCCAAAGTGTGATGTTTTATTTGTATATGTCCATGATGGGATGATTTGATGTACATGTTTTAGTTAGAGGTTGCCTAGATCCCCTTAGGTAGAAGGTCATGTCATGCCCCATATTATTATTAAATAAATAATAATAATAATAATAATAATAAAAGTATAATAATTATCATAAATGAATCATAATAAGTACTTAAAAAAAACTATTTGTGTAATAAAAGAAAAAAACAGAAAGGGGTAAAATAAGTAAATACAATTTATGAAAAAATACTAAAAATGAGATAAGTTTATGGAAAAGGAAAATGCAAGGTAAACAAAATAATTACATAATGACGAGTCGAACCTAGGGATCAAGTTCTTTATCACGGATGGATTCTATATAAGAACGGAGAAGAAGGAGAAAAGAGCATCTCTCTTGGATTGGGTAATTGAGGAGAATGCTAAGAAGAGTTGGCATAATAGTGAATTGAGGACTCGAGGGTGACCTATTGCTAAAAGAATTAGAGTAGCAAGGTCTACAGTTGGGTGTAGAGTCATCCCCCATATTTTTTTTATGTTGATCGAATCAAAGATCAAAGTAGCGCAACAATTCTGAAATCACCATATTGCAAGAATGTCGGTTTCTTCACTGCAGGTAGGTTCCTTAGCTCTCACTACTCTTGTGAGTTATGTAATTTTTGAAGTTTCCTTCTGTATATTT
>SNQJ01S0041734.1:0-49460 GCA_010110895.2 Picea sitchensis
CAAGATCACTTGGAGGCAGTTCAAAAGGTATTTTTTAGAAGAATACTTGACCAAGCGTTATTATGATAGGAAGATGAAGGAGTTATTTGAACTCAAGCTTGGGAGTATGACCATGGATGAGTATGAGAGGATATTCTTAGATTCGCCGAAGTATGTTGACTTCATCAAGGATGACCATGTCAATATTCAAAGGTTCTTGAGTGGGATTCCATTAATATTCAATGAAAAGATACAGTATGATGATCCCAAGACATTGGATGAAGAAATAAGGATATCTAAGTGCCCCTATGATCAACATAGATGAAGACAAACTTTCCAAAAGACTTGGGAAGATAAGAAGAAAGATAAGATGGATTAGAGGAAGAAGGGGAACAAGCCACAATTCTTCAGAAATAATTCTCAGGGACAACCAGCTCCAAATGAACCCTGAATGACAGAAACTTTGGGAAAAAGACCAAAGCAACAACCTATTAAATGTCGTGGTTGTGAAGGAGAGTGCATGTAAAATATTTCCCTCACACGGGATAAAAATTGAAGGTTGCTCACAATATGTAGCAGGTTGATTAAGTTGAGGACATGGGCAGAAGCATGCTAAGGATCTATGCATCCCTAGACAACAAGAAAGTTGAATTTCAATCTCATATGATTGAAGTGGAAGGTAAGATCAATGATCAAACTATTGTTATTTTAATTGATTCAAGAGATAGTCATAGTTATATAGATCCTAAGTTGGTGGAAATATTTCATTTTCCAAAAAGAAAACTTCAGAAATATTGGCTAGTTTTGTTGGCTACAAGAGCTAAAAGAAGAATTAATGAGATGGTTAAGGAATGTCCAATGGACACGCCACTCCACACCATCATACCATACAAAGACTCTCCCATCCATAGGTTGGCACTTGTCTAGCTCTTATAGGCCTATTAAATTATTTAATCACTATCATAGTAAAATCCCACTCTTTACTAATCATTTATTTAATCCCTAGTAGTGATAATTAATCTTCATTAAATTAATTAACCCCATAAATTTCGTTTTTACTTGGCCTAAATTACCGGTCCAGTTAAACCAAGGATTACTCCCCTTTTTCCTTGGAAATCCAACATTTCAGGATGGATTAGTGTTAATTATTATATTAAAGCTCGTCACATTAGCTCCAAATTCAAATCATATTACTTAATTAGTTTTTTAATTAATTATATTATAATATAATCCTAATGAATTACATTATAATATAATTAATTATCATCGATTACACTTAGGGTTATTAAAATCAATTAATGTACTAAATATTTTGACTTCGGCATAATTGCTCTCCACGCTCTTATGGACATACCCAGACACCCCCAAATCTCGAAGCTTCAGAGAGGGTCCCACTTTATCATACCTTGATGCAAATATAATTAATTATATTACCATATAATATAATTAATTACATTTAATATTTATTATAACATTGGAACATAAAAAGTAGGTTCACGCCTTCGACCTTTTTAGCTCATGTACTCTATCACCCCAAACATCCCTTCCTCATAGGTAAAGGAGTAAACTTTCTTCTTATTTCTGTGCTTTACTTCCCTTACCTAAATTTAAGGAAATTGGCCTTAAAACAATGAGTTTCCCCTATAGCAAATTCTAGTGTTTTTACTGGTAGTTACAACTCCACAATTTAAGGGGATTCCTTCCAAGTTTTTAGGGATTTCAGCCCATAATTAGCATAATTATTTATTAAAGTCCATAATTAGCATAAATGTTTACTAAAGTCCAATAAAAGTTTTTGGAGCTTTTGTATTTTAAAAAAATTAGAAATTCCTCATTTATAATGAATTTTAATGTCTAATAACATTTGGACTATTTCCTTAAATCCTAAATACAATTCTGAAGTCCATTATTTACTAAGTATTCTAATGCAGAACTCCAGAGCACCTTTAGATCATAATTAGTCTTTGGCAACAAGTTTATCTCTTTCTTTTAAATTTTTGTAGAGGTTCTAGTTGTTTTGTTTGTTCTCATTAGAAACAAAAGAGGGGATGTAAATGTAGATTAGCCTTAACAATTACACCCATAATTATTCTTTTAGAACAAAAAAAACTAAGAATTAAGGATATATGTTAAAATAGTATTTAACTGAAAGTTTACTCATAAATTCACCTAAGTTCTTGAACTGATTTAACAGGGGATAAATTTTCATTTTTATAGAACACTTGTTATCTCCTTTCTATACTCAGGTTTATTCATACACATATATATATTCTTCTGCAGGTGATCCACCCACAATCTATTCCAGATATGAATGGATACCTATCACTAACACTTTGTTTGTTTAGACAGGTACACGCAGAAGGTAAAATCAACAATAGAGGTGATTTTCAGACTCCACTTCATATTTCTCAGTCACTAGCTCATCAACATCACAAGTTCTCTTATTCAAACATCATAAAACTCCAACATTCATAAAATTCAAATAATTCATATTATAAAAGAAACTAATCAAGAACAATACAAGGCTTAAAGAAACATTTATTTGAGATTTGAAATTAGATGGCAATTGTTGAAGGGTGTTCCCTTTTCCACCCAACCATAGGCACAATTGCTTTTGAAATGGTTTACAACTGCCCACCCCCTAGCTAGATCATGATGCCCCGAGAGAGATTCTTCCTTCTTTTCAGCAACAACCATGGACAAAGATCACTCTCTTCCTTCCATGAGAATTCTAGCAGATTTGTTTTCTATCCACCAAGCAAGGGAGGTTGTTGTGATTTCTCTCTCAATCACTCCATATTTATGCAGCTCCATTTATAATCTTGATTAGAAAAACAATGCCCAACAATTTCTGTACCTAGAAAAATATTTGTTTCTTAGTTCTCTTCATAAACAAAGAGCTACATATGCTCTCCCTCTTCATAAATGGTCACCAGACCCATTCCTCTACATCCTCCCTCTCTTCCCATGATTTTCCTTCCTTTTCTTGCCTTCCTCCGTAAGATTTTGTGGGTCTAATTCCCTAATTTCGTGGGTAAGATCAAGAAGTTTCCAGATGGGTACTTTTCCCATCTCCTCATTGACTCTTGAGGAAGACTTCCCAACTACAAACTTGACTGGTAATTAAATTCTCCAGGTCAGAGGACTGTTCTGGGTCTAAACAATTTCAATCCAATAGAGTACTGGTCTGGTAGGGGTCATCTCAACCATTATTCATTCCCCCCACCATCTCTCTCATGCATCATGACCTACATTGACAACCCCTTCAACAATTATGCAACAACTTCCATTTTATTTAATAACATAAATATATACATTAGCTTCTATAACAAAAGGTTCATAAATTCCAACATCCATGCATAATTAGTCTTCCCATATTCTTTTTAGTGAACTATAGTTATATTTACAAGCCGAGGGAAATAAGGGAATTACAACACTACATGACCAAGCATCAAAATCTATATGCCATTTCTTCAAGAATGGTGATTGAGATCCCCACTTCCAATGTTGATGCAATATTTTATTTACTTCGTTGGTCATGCTAAAAACCCAAACCAAACATCCTTTTACCATAATTAGGGTGCATGGAGAGGACCCCACCACTAGCTTGAAATTGAGTTTGATCCAATTCTTCAACCCCTCAGTACTCATTCTCTTCCCAGGAAACTGTCCTACTATTGCCCAATCCCCCATTTCCATTATGTCATTAAGTTTAGTCTTACCATCGTTATTCAAGTTGATGGTCTCCCATCTCTTTTTGATACATTTACAGCTCTTTGGCTTTATTTTTCCTTTTTGAGTTTGAATTCCTACCACCTCTAGACCCAAGGATGGGGCACCACTCAGTAGCTTCAAATACAACACAATGCCAACAAATCCAAAACAATAAAAAAAATCATGCCAACCGATAGCATGATTGCAAAGGAAATATAACCCTTAACATGCCTCATTCAATGTGTTATAAGATTCATACCCGAGAGCATTAATCCACTATGCTCTTATGACCATGCATTCAATGTTGATGGATCTATAGGATCGGGTTCATAACTCTAACCGTGGGGTGACATGCTTAAGTAATTATGATCCTTTGATTGATCATTGAGAAGTCTTGTCACCATATTCTCCATTTGTCTTTGAGGATCTAGCACCTTGTACACCCCGTTCCTATAGCATCTCACCCAAAATCGCCAATGTGGCCTCCTTTATGGGTCTAGACCCCATATGGTGTATCTTGTCAGAATCCCACAACTCATCAAAATGTCCTACAACAGGGCTGGACTAAATTACTTAACCCTCCAATGGATCATCGATGAAATTGATAGTGTTAGCACTTGGTAAATGGTTGGGCCGATGAGAAACGATCTACCAAGGTAACCTACAAAATAACTTTAAGATTGGAAAATAACATTTCCAATCTAGAGAGGGCTCTCTCTGAGACCTATTCTTTGATGGATAATAACTTTGGACTTGTTGATGATTAAAATCACAACAAGGATTTTTCCCACAAAGTATTGCTAAAAGCCTATTATTATAAGCTAACGATACATATATAATACTAGTAGGTGGTACCCCCTTGTAGATTAGAGGATCAAATGAGTTTCTTATTTGATATTTATGCTATTGTTCGACACTGCTTACAAGGTTCTACATGATTGATGACGAAATCTTGGTTTTATTTGCGACATAATGGCAGATGGATAATGCATGCTATGTGTGGGTTTCGTTACTCTAAAATCTCAATTCCATGTCATGATGGCCTATGCGAACTATTATTAAAATGCTATTGGTGCCATGATCTATTACATTTTACACCTGCACAAAACACATGTTAGTCATGACAAAAGATAAAAGAAATATGGAAAAATCTAAGGGGAAGAAACTAAACTATGCTATACTATGCTACACTATATGCATTGGAAAATTAAAAGGGTTGATGTTAGTCCTAACTAGCAATGTTAGTGGAGGTTAGTGGCTATACAATATATTGAGTTATATGAAGGCACATTTGATATGCATTATGGTATGTTTGGCAATGGTTAATGTGATATAGGGTGGCGCACTTGATAAGTAATGGATGTTGGTTTCGATGCATGGATAAATTGAATGGATTAATTGATGGCTGGCTGGCGTGTACTAAGTAATTGAATGAGTAGAGGATGGAAGCGATGTGCATTTACTGCACGTAAGTCCATACCTCTCCCACTGGTCGTTACCCTAGCTTGGCTATTGTTCAATTGTTGTTCGTTGTGGTTAAGCTCCGATTTCCAGGCAAGGAAAGAACTTCTCGACTAAGCTCGCATTTTTAAGGATTTTTCATTACAACTATGTATTTTCTGCCATCCATGAACTCGCTTTGGTTATGAAATAGATACTGACTCAATGATGTATTGGTCTATGCTTTTCTTAGGACTGGAAACTATGTAAACTTGTGATATTTCTCTGGAATGGTTAGTTATGTGTATTCATTATAAATGAAAAAAAAATGGATAGTTGAAGTCACGATTTCATTGATGATTCTGTGTGGTGGAAGCCATGAAGTCTCTATGTTTTCCTATGGGTTTTTGTTGAAGGGATTCATTCGGTCCAAACTTGTTGGCCGTCTCCACACAGTTCTTGTAAACATACCCAGTTGTATTTAGTGTTATGGGGTTGTTGTGTTTGATTGTGAACCACCTTGGGTCACTGCATATCATTTTCACTTGGTTGTAGGCTCGTTTATGTTGTTGGTGTTTGTGAAGTGGGTTATAATGGATATTATTCCAAGAGGGTTTCTTTAGGGTTGGTTTCTATTTCATGGCTCTGCTTTTATATCAACATTTTTTTTTGGGGGGGGAACTATGAGGGTTATGCCTTGCGTTTTATCGGTGTTATTTATTAGCCAGTGAGGAACCTTTGCTCCTCTATTCATAATCTCTCATACCTGGTGTGAACTGTCACCCGTCTTACAAACAAATGGCTATGTGGCATGTGTGTCCACCATGTTTTCTCGAAGGGTTCTCCTTTGTTGTTGGTGTGGTCGAATCCAGTCTCCTTGTGTTGGTTCCATTGAGCAAACCCTTGATTAGTCAGAGCCTACCCTTGATTATTCAAAGTAAGATTTTGATAAATGAACCAGTTATTTCCGGTCGGGCACATGGTGGACTGTTATGAGT
Organism: Picea sitchensis; assembly: GCA_010110895.2. NCBI lineage: Eukaryota > Viridiplantae > Streptophyta > Pinopsida > Pinales > Pinaceae > Picea > Picea sitchensis. The sequence continues at coordinate 6,132 of SNQJ01S0041734.1, forward strand.
TGGTGGAGTATCGTCGACAATGGTTTATTATTGGTTGTCTCTTTAATAACGTTGACAATGGTTTTTATGATTGGTGTATAATCGTTGTATTGTTTTTATTGTGGCAATTGATTCGATAGTTTATCATGGTTTAAATCGATTGATTTGAGAAATGGAATTGGGCATACAGTTGTTGCCTCCTTGTATTGGATTGATAACTCAACATCGTTTGATGTTTTGATTCAGAGTAATTAGACATGTACAGTCGTAGAAATGCTCTTGCATTTTGAATGGTCTATGTGTTCCTAAAACATCGTATAAGTTGAAATGATGGTTGTTGTTACTGTGTGTTTAAATTGCCAATCGAGATTATTGCAATTTGAAATATTGATGATTGTGTTTTGTCTATCCACTATGTATGTTTGATGGATATCATGCACCGTATCATTGATTGCACCATCAGAGATGGGAACGAGTTCTATAATAGTATGGTTTCATTTCAATTTAATTGTTAAATTGAATTGAGGAATGGAATCAGGCACGATTTTAAAAGAACTTGTGTCTGTGATTGATTTGAAGGATTAATTTATGAAAATGGTTGATGGTTTGGATGCTGAACAGAGTCGATACAAATGACTATGTGTTCATTGGAATTGTGTTAAATGTTAAAAGGAAGAAGTGAGAGGAAACAAAATTCTTGTACAGGTTGTTTTGGAAGGCATATTATTTTGAGTATGATGACACTGTGATTAATTGAAAGTGTTAAGGATTTAAATGTGAACAATGAACAAGTTTAACACACAATAATGGTTAATTATACACAAAAATTGTTTAATTGATCACAACAATTATTTGGTTAGTGTTGGATCATTTTCATTAAATACATAATTGTTTTATGGATTACTTAATTTATTTTATGAACAATAACCTCTCTTTTCCCTACCATTATTTCACTTTTTTCGCTAATTACAATCCCCTTGTCTTCCTATATTCATTACTCACTCCTTGTTCCTAAAATTTAATTACAGTTAAGAGTAACTCTGTATTATGATAGTTTAAGATGGATTACAGTGATATGTTCTTTGGTTTATATTATAGTTGATTGTTTGTTGTCTATGAGCAGTAATCGTGATATTTCCCCCCTCATTTTAACATTTTTTCACTCAATACAACCCCTCACATATCCCAGAACCTTTTCTCACCCCATGTTCATTGACAATGATTAAAAAAATTATATGGATTGGATTGCATGAGTCTGATATGTTGCTGAGCCAAAATTTATTTCATATTTTAAAAAGATTTGTCATGCATGGTTGTTAAAGAAACTATTTTCTAATCAATTATGCATACAGGAATGAGATTTTTCAGCCGGGGTAGCCATGGCAGAGGTAATCGAGGAAGAATTAATTGGAACAGAGGCCCTAGAAGGCCAAGATTCTCCATACACTTTGATGCTAACTCGCAAGGGTTAGGCCAACTATTTCAAGCTAGTTTTCTTAATTGGATTGAGAAAGGAGTGGTCTAACCTAGGCTTGAAAGGCCTTCCTTCCAAGCCCCACATGCCCCTAGTGTCCCCGTGCATCCTCATGTCTCACTACAGCTTGAAGTTCCAAAGAACGACGGATGACAAGATATTGTCCACCCGGTAGTCTCCCAAGCTTGTGGCTGGCCTAACTTGTCTTTACCTTCTCCCCCACATATCAATCAAATTTTCCAAGCTGCCCCTATCCACTCACGATTTCAGTCTTCCCTTGAGAGTAAAAGGTTGAAAACCAAGTTCCACCATGCCCCTGACAAAGGAAAAATCAATGTTGCCCCTTCCTCACCATCCAATGGATCTGATAAATCTGTGTCCTCCCACATGCATTTGAGGGATGATTGTTCTCACATGATCAATGAGATTAGGCCTATAGGATTAGCACAACCTAAGGAAAATTCAGAGAGATCAAAAAGTGAGAGTAGCAATCAGGGAAGGATTACATCTCAGAGTGGAAAATATGGATTTGAAGTTTTTATTTATTAATTATTGAGAACAATTGACTTCTGAATTTTTTGGACAGCATACTATTTTTAGACATATGAGTAATATCATTATGATAAATTGTCAAATATTAATGTGATGATGGGAGTCACAAGGAGAGATGTTTTTTTTAATTAACTAGTTGTGTTATGATTGTTAAAATCTAAAGGGAGTCACAACGGGTCCCACCTACTAGTTATTATTTATTTAAAAACCTTTACTATGATTTATTACTTCCCCCCCCCCAACTAAAAGTTGGTTGAGTTTTAGTTAACTTAACTAATGAAGTAGTTCAACTACTTCAACCAATTCTAATTTTCTTAAAGGCAAAAGGAAAGGGAGGAACAATAGGAGAATAGAAGGAGAATCATACTAAGGTTTTCTCTTTGAGTTTTTGTTGAGATAATTCAATTTTCATTCATTCCTTAATTCATTAGAAGCCTAATTATTTTTTATGATAGCATGGTCCTATTGTAGACAACAAGATTTAGGGCTGAATTACATCATTCAAACACTTGTTTTTCAGAGGTGTTGATCTATATTTGATAGTCTGTGTAGACTTGTCTGTTTGTGAATTAGTTTTCATGACCGACAAAGGCTATTGTGCAGAGTCTAGTAGGAAAAAATCTATGGCAAGTTGATCCAACTTTTCAAGTTCATTTTTTTTTTTTTTTCAGAAGTCCTTTTTTATGTTTCATAGGGGACGTCTAAGTTTGACTTTGGTCCAAAACTTCCTCAGGAAATTTTGTAAAGAGAATGATTCTTTGATGATTTGGAATGAAATAAAGCATTACTTTATGTCTCATATGTTCTGATTATTGACTTGGTGTCTTTACTTCTATCTCTATGTTTATTTTAGTATCTGATATGTTCAGAAAATTACATAAATAATGAATTTTTTAGCAAGCTTTTATTTATGAAAAACTAGCCTAAGCACTTGTAAACAATACTTGTGAGTTATGATACCAATTTTGATGGCTATAAATCTAGGGTGATATTCCTGTCTATCTTGTTTTATCCAAACAAAATCTGAAAATGCTTGAGTAAGATCATTTCATATCTTTTCCTCAACATTTATTTGGCGACCATACTGGGGAGATCTTCAATATCTCTCTGGTTAATTTTTATGCTTGATTAGCATCAAATACATCTATTTTTTCTTATATTGATTCTTTGACTATTTTATTTCTTAATGTCTATGCCTGTCGCAAGGCAGTCCAATATTAAGCCCGGTCTTCAAGATCAGACCAACATTGCTTTGAATTTTTTAAACACCATTTTAGACACTGTCAATACTCGTGCTGAGCTTAATCATTTTTGGGCAGCAATTGAACGAGTATTAGTGCCCAATAATGTTGGGAAGCTAGATGTAGACAACCTAGAAATCAACATTAACCTTCTTTTTCCTTCAGTTTTGGCCTTACTTTCATGTCCTTAGACTCTCGTGTTTCTAAAAGAAGAAGAGACTTATCACCTGAAATTAATCCAATTGTTGAAATAGGAAGAAGGAACGTTGTGTTATCAACCCAACAAAGTGCTCTAAGGAGAACTTTGTCTAATTCATCCAGTTCGTCTTTCTTTCCCTCACCTATCATCCACAATATGGCATCTAGTGGTGGCTCTGGTGGCATTGGAAGTGATTCCTCCTCCCAGTCTTCAGCCGCGTCAGTGATTGGTAGCTTATATAGCCACCATATCCTTGTCCAATCTACCACAAATACCACCAAAGTCATTAAAAGGTATGAGATTTTTCAGTTTGAAGAAGACACCACAACCACATTGTGGCATGTGTCCTCTCCTCTTAACCTAACACCTGCTACTCGTCCACTTCATAAATTCAAAGAGAATCTCCCTAGGTTTTCAGGAAATAACATTGTCACTACAAATGAACACATGGTGGCATTTTCTAATGCTTGTCACAACATAGGAGAAAATGAAAATGATACTTGCATGCGCTTATTTGTCAATTCCTTGGAAGGAAAGGATGTGGCCGATTTATTTGACCTTCCTCCTAAGATTTTGTCTACTTGGGAGGAGTTAGTCTATTGGTTCAGATCCACCTATGGGAAATCTAAAAGCCCAACTGAGTAGTTACGAGAGTACAATAAAATCACCTATAGGGATGGTGAGACCATCAAGTACTTCAACTTGCATTTCACTAAATTATACAATCAAATCCCTGAACTCATTCGACTTCATAACCAAAACGCTTTCATGCATTACTACAATGCATTACCTTCCCCCTATTGTCATAGGCTTGAGGAAAAATCCATTGATAACATCAGTTTCGATCTGCATACTTTTTTAGAGTATGAAGAACAACTCGAAAGAACAGGTCTTCCCTAGGGAGAATTGGTTAAACAGACAGACTTGTCCGCCCTCTTACAACTGGTACAAGATATGAATAAGCGTATGATAGTGTATGAGTGAAAGGGAAATGTCTCCCCTCTAACTCCTATAGCTTCATCCTCTTATGCACCCCCCTTTAGAAACCCAATTGAAAATAATTTTCATCCCAAGGCTATCTTCCCTTTAAGTTGATGTAACTTTTGCGAGGAACACCATGAGGAAGCCACATGTGAGGTAAGGAAGAGTGTCAAAGATAAGATATTTGGTAAAAGACCATAAAATACCATCGTTGTCCTAGATTTTGCAGAGCCGGAGGATTTCATGATCATCAATACTAGGAACAAATCCTACACTCCCAAAGGCAAGTATGATCCTCCCCGAAATTCTTCTAACCCAAGCTCATCATCACCAACTACTATGGTTTAGGTTCCTAAGGTTCCTGACAGTCAAGGAACAATTTCATCTCTCCCCTCTTCCAAATACAATATTCTAAATCATTTAGCCAACATCAAAGCAGATGCCACCCTCCTGGACATGGTTGTCATACCTGAACAGCAAAGGCATCTAAAACAATTCATGGAAGGAATTGCTTCCGTTGTATCCAACCTCTCTGAAGAGGTGAATGAAGAGGATTCGTCTATAAATAAAGTAGGTGTACATAAATTTAGATACTCTGTAAAAAATCCACGTTTTTATATTTCTGTAAATATTATGTACAAGATTGCCCATGTTTTCCTCATTGATGGTGGTTCAGGCCCAAATGTGATGTCAAAGATCAGTATGGAAGAGCTAGGCTTGTCTTGTACAAACTAAAACGTTGGAAGCATGCTCTCCTATAATAGTCTACAACAAATGACCATAGGCGAGATTAAATATGTGACCTTCGTTTTGTGTGAACACCCTGAAATAAGGACAACCCTTAGTATTCAAGTAATTGATATGCCAGTAATCAATTACTCAATCATCTTGGGAAGAGATTGGAAATATTTAACAGGTGGATACCTCTCACTCGACAGAACACATTTATCCGTTCCTCAGAATGGTAAAAACATTATAGTCCTTAGAGAGGGAAGGATTTCACCTTACATAGAGAGTGTCCCACAACCTAATGTAAACTATATTGAAGAGGACCTAGGAATTTATTCCATCTTTGCTGAGGAGGATAACATTCCCTTGGAACAAATTGATTTAGATGATGGTATGTGGCACATGAACTTTGATGGTTCATGCTCTAATGAAGGTAACATAGCTGGAATTATCTTGATTTTTCCTGTGGGAAAAATCCACAAATTTTCTTATAGGTTGGAGTTTGCTTGCATGAAGAATGTCACTGAATTAAAATCTTTATTATTAGGCATTGAAAACACCTTGGTTGTGGTCACCTTTCAGTTTTTGGGGATTCTGAGCTTGTTGTGAACCTTGTACGTAAGATTTACTCCCCTAGAAACAAGTTGATGAAACGATACACCCAAATTGTTTGGGCACTTATCTCAAATCTATTATCTTTCAACATCACTCATGTTAAGAGGGAGTTGAACTCAATGGTTGATCGGTTAGCTATTTTTGCAGCCTCTCTTAATCGACAAATTCTGCCACATAGACTTGATTGTACTTTTCAATCTCTATATTGTCCACATATCCCTGACAATATAGAATCTTGGCAGGTCTTCCCTAATGATGATATCATTTGTGATTTCATTCAAAATGAACCTTTTAAGCCCAAGGAAATTATATCCATAGAAGATAACAAGATTCCTAAAGGCTTGAGTCCTCTAGAGAGTTCGTTTTCATCAAGTGATGTAGGAAATAAAGAGAAACAAAAAGAAGAGGAGTCAAAAAAGAAGGTGGGTGAAACCATCTCCTTGAACATTGGGACACCTGAGTCTCCAAAGAATGTTAAAATAGGTGCCCAATGTTCTGATGGTAAATAAATGAAGTTTGCCGAGCTACTTGGCGAATTTCAAGATGTTTTTGCTTGGTCTTACGAGGATCTTCGTGGTTTTGATATTGGTCGTAAAAAACATGCCATTCCCATCAAGGAAGGCATAAAACCAGGCAGGAACAAATAAAAACCTGTCAACCCTGCAGTGGAAGCAACTATTTGAAGGAAGTTAGAAAAATTCTCAAAGGCTGGAATCACCTTTCCGAACAAGTACCCTGAATGGGTTTCCAAATTGGTTCCTGTTATGAAAGTCACTGATAATCTTATCTTCTGCATTAATTATCACACATTCAATCAAGCTATTATGAAAAATCCCTTCCCTCCCCCTAATATGGAGATGATTCTGCAACAAGTTGTAAAGTCGCAGATGATGCCCTTACTTGACAGTTTTTCTGGTTATAGTCAAACCAAGGTAAAAGGGGAAGAGGAATATAAAACCACCTTTATCACTAATTGGGGTACCGTAACTTATGATCATATGTTTTCTGGCTTACCTGATGCAAGTACCACTTTTAAAAGACCTATACAAATAACTCTTGACGAATTGGTCAATATTCATATCTATCTTGATGATATAATTGTATACATTAAAGGGTTGTTAATTACCTCGAAGTTTCAAGTGTTATTTAAGGGTCCTTTCAAGATCTCTTTTGTCCTGGGTACTAATTCTTACATTCTAAAAGATTTACAGGAGCAATTGTTTTCCTACAACACTAACGATTCTCACTTGAAACATTATGTGGAACCAACTTGAAAAGTTCTAACATTGTTTGGATTTTCTGTATATTAGTAGTCTAGCTCTGCTTTCATTTTTTCCACAGTTTTTTTCATTTCTACTGTTACAGTAGTTTGATTTCTGCTTTTGTTTTTAACAATTTCCTGCTGCTTTTACATTTCTGTCACTTTATTTATGTTGTTTTAAGTTTTTCAATTTTAATTATGTCATGGTTTTTATTGCTTTTTCATCTTTTAGTTTATTTTGGTCAAGAATAAGATGTTGGATCAGTTTTTCCATAGTGACACTCCTGCAAGATATTGTTAGTCAATAAAAATCAAGCTTACACCACTGCTACGATGTTCCCTCTGAAAGCACAGTTGAATTTGTTATCTTCTTTCACTGCTGTCTTTTAAAGAAATTCGTTATCTCCCGCGTCTTCTTTCCATTTCTTCATCCATTTGAGAATTTAAAAGAGCAAGTACATAATTTTTCTCCTTGAAGTAAAGAGAAGATTTCGGTTGAATGATTATGCACACAGTGAAAAACCCCCTCATACTTAACATTTTTCATGATTTATTCCCAAATTCCCCATCATTTTTCCATTAAATCCGCTCACTTCCCCTTGTTGTATAATCTTCCTGGTTATATCTTCTTGACCCGCTATTCTTGGTGTGCGAAACCATGAGTTCTATTTCTAAATCTGTTGAAAACAAATTTCCTTGTGGAGTCGCCAGTTTGTTGATGATTAAAATTGCAACGATGATTTTGCCCGCAAAGTATTGCTAAAAGCCTATTATTATAAGCTAATGATACATATATAATACTAGTAGATGGGACTCCCTTGTAGATTGGAGGATCAGATGAGTTTCTTATTTGATATTTATGTTGTTGTTCGACACTTCTTATAAGGCTCTACATGATTGTTGATGTAATCTTGGTTTTATTTGTGACATAATGGAAGATGGATAATGCATGCTATGTGTGGGTTTCGTTACTCTAAAATCTCAATTCCATGTCATGATGGCTTATGTGAACTATTATTACAATGCTATTGGCGCCATGATCTATTACATGTTACACCTGCACAAAACACATGTTAGTCATGACAAAAGATAAAAGAAATATGGAAACATCTAAGGGGAAGAAACTAAACTATGCTATACTATGCTACACTATATGCATTGGAAAATTAAAAGGGTTGATGTTAGTCCTAACTAGAAATGTTAGTGGAGGTTAGTGGTTATATGATATATTGAGTTACATGAAGGAACATTTGATATGCGTCATGGTATGTTTGGCAATGGTTAATGTGATATAGGGTGGTGCACTTGGAAAGTAATGGATGTTGGTTTGATGCATGGATAAATTGAATGGATTAATTGATGGTTGGCTGGTGTGTACTAAGTAATTGAATTAGTAGAGGATGGAAGCAACGTTCATTTACTACACGTCACTACATACCTCTCCCACTGGTTGTTGCCCTTGCTTGGCTATTGTTCAATTGTTGTTCGTTATGGTTAAGCTCTGATTTTCAAGCAAGGAAAGAACTGCTCGACCAAGCTCGTGTTTTTAAGGATTTTCGGTTATAGGTATGTCTTTTCCGCCATCCATGAACTTGCTCTAGTTATGAAATAGATATTGTCTCGGTGATGTATTGGTATGTGTTTTTCTTGAGACTAGAAACTATGTAAACTTGTGATATTTCTCTGGAATGGTTGATTATGTGTATTCAATGTAAATGAAAAAAATGGATAGTTGAAGTCACGATTTCATTGATGACTCTATGTGGTGGAAGCCATGAAGGCTCTATGTTGTCCTATGGGTTTTGGTTGAAGGGTTTAATTCGGTCCAAAATTGTTGGTCGTCTCCACACAGTTCTTGTAAACATACCCAGTCGTATTTGGTGTAATGGGGTTGTTGTGTTTGATTGTGAATCACCTTGGGTCACTGCATATCGTTTTCACCTGGTTGTGGGATCGTTTATGTTGTTGGTGTCTACGCAATGGGTTATAATGGCTATTATTCCAAGAGGCTTGCTTTAGGGTTGGTTTCTATTTCATGGCTCTGCTTTTATATCAGCATTATTTTTTTTTTTTGGGGGGGGGAACCACGAGGGTTATGCCCTGCATGTTCTCAGTGTTATTTATTGGCCAGTGAGGAACCTCTGCTCCTCTGTTCATAATCTCTCCTACCTGGTGTGAAATTTCACCTGTCTTACAAACACATGGTTATGTGGCCTGTATGTCCACCGTGTTGTCTTGATGGTTTCTCCTCTGCTGTTGGTGTGGTCAACTCCAGTCTCCCTGTGGTGGTTCCACTGAGCGAACCCTTGTTTACTCAGAGCCCACCCTTGATTATTCAAAGCTCGATTTTGATAAATGAACCAATTATTTCCAGTCGGGCACATGGTGGACTGTTATGAGTTGGTGGAGTATCGTCGACAGTGATTGACTATTGGTTGTCTCTGTTAATAGCGTTGACAATGGTTTTAATGATTGGTGTATAATCGCTCTATTATTTTATTGTGGAAATTGATTCAATAGTTCAACATGATTTAAATCAGTTGATTTGAGAAATGGAATTGGTCATACAGTTGTTGCCTGTTTGTATTGGATTGATAACTCAACATTGTTTGATGTTTTGATTCAAAGTAATTAGACATGTATAGTCACACAAATGCTCTTGTGTTTTGAATGGTCTGTGTGTTCCTACAACATCGTATAAGTTGAAATGATGGTTGTTGTTACTGTGTGTTTAAATTTCCAATCGAGATTATTGCAATTTGAAATATTGATGATTGTGTTTTGGATGTCCACTGTGTATGTTTGATGGATATCGTGCACCATATCATTGATTGCACCATCAGATATGGGCACGGGTTCTATAACAGTATGGTTTCATTGCAATTTAATTGTTAGATTTAATTGAGGAATGGAATCAAGCACAATTTTAAAAGAACTTGTGTCTGTGATTGATTTGAAAGATTAATTTATGAAAATGGTTGATGGTTTGGATGCTAAACAAAGTCGATACAAATGATTGTGTGTTCATTGGAATTGTGTTAAATGTTAAAAGGAAGAAGTGAGAGGAAACATAATTCTTGTACAGGTTGTTTTGGAAGGCATATTATTTTGAGTATGATGAAATTGTGATTAATTGAAAGTGTTAATGATTTAAATGTGAACAATGAGCAATTTTAACACACAATAATGGTTAATTATACACATAAATTGTTTAATTGATCACAACAATTATTTGGTTAGTGTTGGATCATTTGCATTAAATACAAAATTGTTTTATGGATTACTTAATTGATTTTATGAACAATGTCCACTCTTTTCCCCTACCATTATTTCACTTTTCGCTAATTACAATACCCTCACCTTCCCATATTCATTACTCACTCCTTGTTTCTAAAATTTAATTACAGTTAAGAGGAACTTTGTATTATGACAGTTTAAGATGGATTACAATGATATGTTCTTTGGTTTATATTACAATTTATTGTTTATTGTCTATGAGCAGTAATCATGATCTTTCCTACCTCATTTTAACATTTTTTCACTCAATACAACCCCTCACATATCCCATAACCTTTTCTCACCCCCTGCTCATTGACAACGATTAAACAATTTGTATGGATTGGATTGCATGAGTTTGATATGTTGTTGAGCCAAAATTTATTTCATATTTTAAAACGAGTTGTCATGTATGGTTGTTAAATAAACTAGTTTCTAATCAATTATGCATACAGAAATGATCTTTTTCAGCTGGGGTAGCCATGAAAGAGGTAAACGAGGAAGAGGTAATTGGAACAGGGGACCTAGAAGGCCAATATTCTCGATACACTTTGATGCTGACTCGCAAGGGTTAGGCCAACTATTTCAAGATGGATTTTTTAATTTGATTGGGAAAGGAGTGGTCCAACCTAGGCATGAAAGGCCTCCCTTCCAAGCCCCACAGGCCCCTGGTGTCCCCGTGCATCCTCATGTCTCACTACAACTTGAAGTTCTCAAGAATGACAGATGGAAATATATTGTCCACCTGGTAGTCTCCCAACCTCATGGCTGACCTAACTTGTCTTTACCTGCTTCCATGCATATCAATCAAGTTGTCCAAGCTTCCCCTATCCACTCACCAGTTCAATCTTCCGATGCGAGTAAAAGGTTGAAAATCGAGGCCCACCATGCCCCTGACAAAGGAAAAGTCACTTCTGCCCCTTCCTCACCCTCCAATGGCTTTGATAAATGCGTGTCCTCTCACATGCATTTGAGTGATGATTGTTCTCACGTGATCAATGAGATTAGGCCTAAAGGCTCAACATAGCCTAAGGAAAATTCATAGATATCAAAAGGTGACAACCAATAAGGGAAGGATTGCATCTCAGAGTGGAAAATATGGATTTGAAGTTTTTATTTATTAATTATTGAGAACAATTGACTTCTAAATTTTTTGGACAACATACTATTCTCAGACATATGAGTAATATCATTAAGATAAATTATCAAATATGAAAGTGATGATGGGAATCACAAGGAGGGATGTTTTGTTTAATTTACTAGTTGTATTATGATTGTTAAAATCTAAAGGGAGTCACAAGGGGTCCCACCTACTAGTTATTATTTATTTATGTATCTATATTTATTTCAACCTCTGATATGTTCAAAAAATTACATAAATAATGAATTTTTCAGCAAGCTTCTATTTATAAAAAAACAACCTAAGCACTTGTAAACAATACTTGTGAGTTAGGATACAAATTTAGATGGCTATAAATCTAGGGTGATATTCCCGTCTATCTTGTTTTAGCCAAGCAAGATCTGAAAATTCTTGAGTAACATCTTTTCATATTTTTTCCTCAACAACACTGATGGCTAGATTTAGATACTTGAGAAAGATTTTTCTAGTTTTGTTGGAAAGGAAGTATAGTACCTTTGGGATATGGAGACAACCCCCCCAAAACAAGAGAAATCAATGACTGGTAAGGGAAGCTTTGAGAGGATAAAGGATAAAAAGGTAATGGTCTTTTAGTTTCAATATCGTTGTGTATGGCGAAAGAAAGGAGAAACATAAAGCAAATCAGAGCACCATTAGAGATGAATTCCGACTTAACTTAGAAGAAAACACAGAGTTTAAATGGTTGAGTCTAAAGCACCACAAGATGAATTTTAAACCCTTTAAATATTTCCAATTAAAAAAATGAAACAAACATGAATTTGCAGGAAACAAGAAGTACATACGAAGATAGGATCACAATACATCAAACTACCACCATTAGAATCTTTTCATCAAAAGCTTCAAGACCTCTACATTATATTTCCATCAGATTCATAAAATTACATTCAAGAGTGCCATGTCTACTCTACTTTTCCAACTCGACTTACATTAAAAAGATCAAATATGTAGAAAACTAACGCCCTCTTGGGCTGCTATGCTCGAACTAATTTCCCCTAGAATCCTGGATTCGACTAATTCCCCCTGGACAACCTTTTCAACAGAGTTTACTAAAAATAGAAACTCGACTACACCCAATCATAACATAACTGACACATTCATTTCAATCATTTGTTCATGAGTAAGATTCGACCATCAAGTTTTCGTAAATCAACGCTTTCTTTCAAGGGGTGTCCCAGTAATCATGCGTATTGCTGGAAACTCTGTCACCTTTGCATAACGAACTTTGGTTGTTGTTGCGCGATCACTGGCTATAGTGCACACGTGGAAAGTTTGTGTAGCGGATATCCATTTGTGGTCACTCGTGTAACTCTAGGTGGCAACAACGGTTAGGGACCATGCATCTCTTTCAAAACTGACATGCATTTCATTAATACCTTCTTTTTCATTACATGAGTTTACAACATTTGTGCAACAAATATTCACTGCGCAGGTGTTGCATCATAATTCTTGTTAACATAAGAAAGCAGGATAGGTACAAAGAAAGATTCCATGCCACGACCAAAAAATAAAAAAATGGGGCTCTCTTACTCGTGCTTCCAGCGTCACCTGCAATCTTAAATATCTGATTGTTTTTCTTAAAAACTAGTTATGTTTGTTCAAACTCTTCACCTATCTCAACAAAACCGCGTTTCTTTTCAGTTTTGATTGAGCACTGGTGAGAGTTGCACATGCGTTATCAATGAACGTTCTACACTCTTTGAAATGCTCTGTGATTTTTTCTTCTGACACCCTCTGTTCCTCCCGAAGCTCAATGATTACATCTTGGGCCTCTATGAGATATTTTTTAAGCCAATTTACATTCCCTCCTCTCGCAGTGGGAGAGGTAGGTTTAATTTACCTACTCGACTCTGTGACGCTGGTGTTTCAATAGTCCTTTTTGCCAACTGTCTTCTTAGCTCTTTGTTCTCTTGATAAAGTTGGGAAATAATGTGTTGCGCTTGCTTTAGTTGCTGCGAAAATTCCTGAACATTTGCATTCTCTTCTCCTAACTCCTTCTGTCTTTCATAAATTCCCTTACTCGCACCTTCAACAGGCTCTAGCTAAACGATGTGCATGGGAAATATATTGGAAGAAGACTTGGTTTACGATTTACTAGGATTTTGTATCTCCTAATTTTTATTAGTCAACCTTGACCTTCTTTTCTTCTGGGATATTGGGTGATGGGACGATGATTCTTCTATTTATTTCTCTTTTCTTTTTCTAGTAACATCTTCCTTTATTTCCTTTGAACTGTGAGGTGTTGATTCCTATGCATGTACAGGAATTTCTCCTTTGGGGTCTCTGGGGATGTTAGCCAAAATCATAAAAGAGTCCCAGTCCTTGTCCAAATGTCTCAATTCTTCGACCACTAACATTTTAATTAATAAAAAAATGGAATAGGTTGTTCCCTGGATGATCAACCTTGGCTTGGACGTTGTCCGCCATCTTTCCCAAGCTATAGCACAAGAAAAAAGGTAGATTCAAGGGATATTTCCCTTTGAAGTGCATCAATAACCTGATGTGATATGGGTACACCCTGTCGAACCTTCCTTCACAGGTGAAATATCTTTTGATTGTCTTTAGAAGTTTCTCAAAAGGCTCCAAAAGATGTTGGCTTCGAATGTCGGCTCCAATTTTATGATTTAGACGATGAATTACTTATAACACAAAATGTCTAAAGGAATTCCTTTAAACCATTTTTCTCCATGTGGAGGGATTTCCGTCGCAGATGACAACGTTTCCTCCATCACTTGGAAAGTGATTTACGCAATTGTCATGCTGGCCCCAGTAAAATTGAGGGTGAACTTCTTAGCTAGCTTCACATTATATCCTTTGATCCTTTCATGGAAGCACATACATCCATCTTGTTTGAAAGATGCCCTGATCGCCGGGTTTTCATTTATCAGCTCCAGATCCTGAGGTTCAAACCTCACGACCCTACCACTTCTCACCTTCTTTCTTATGCTTTGGGAAACTATCATGATGCTAGTATATATTTATCTCATGTGTGTGGTAATGAACTGTGATACCTTCTCTGTGCAGAAAATAAGAATGAAGAACTTTGCAAAGACTGTAATAAAATGAAGTAACATAAATCTTTGCACGGAAAACAAAATCAGCCACAAAAATTCCTGGCGCGACAGTAAAGCACGACGAAATTTTTTGGCGCAGTGGGGAAAAATTGGCGTGGTAGAAAACAATAATGAGAGACTTGACGCGGTAAGGAATTGGGACGAAAAATTCTAGCACAGTGGGGAAAAATCGGTGCGACAGTAAAGAGCGATGTGAGACTCGACATTGTGGAGACTCAGTGCAACAGTAGGTAATTCAGAAGGAAGAAGGATGATTGTGGAAAGAAACAACTCGTTCTAAACAGCTTAATATGTAGTGAGATCCATAAAGAACTTTAAGAAATGACTGAAAACAATGGAGGAGACACAACAAAATCAAATCAACAGACTTACAGTATGACTAATGAAAAACAAATTTTACACAACGAAGGGCACCAGAGCTTGCAGAAAAAACTATGGACAACGCATAAATTTTGAAAGTGATAGAGAAGCATGACGGGTGACCAATATTTATGCTTGAATAGACAAGGAATGAAATCATGGAAGAGGACGATAAATCCATGGCGAAGACAAGTTTGAAAGAAGGTTTAGGATTTTCACAGAGAACTCGTGCGATGGGTACACTTTTGAAGTGTGTAAAATACACATGACAGGAGTGGCAAAGTAAAAATGATAGGAGTGTCGTGATTTTTCACCTTTCTGACTTCATGATTAGGTAATGATGCTCATAATAACTTGTGACATGACCTTTATCCTAACCACTTGACACGAATTTGGGACCTAAATTCGCCTTTTTTGACATGACTCGATATTTAGGGAAATGGAGCTTTACAAATTGCACATGACTAATCATTAAACCCTTTCCCAATTCTTATGGCTAGACCCGTTACTCAATGATTTTGAACCACTCTTTATTTGGTCACTGACCTTACAAGCTTTGATGCACAAACTATGACTCATCTAGGACTAACTCTAACTGCAAAAATCACGGTGATAACAACTAGATCCAATGGGGATGCTATCCTCCAAGTGAGGTATCAAAGAACAACATACAAATTGCCTAACCATTGGGATTTATTTGACTTAAAGACTCTAAAATGAAAAAAACAAACTCGTTTCTAGACCCCCTTGAGACAACTATGACTAAACTCAGCCTAAACTTAGGGCCTTCACTCCGGGCTTCAATTTTCTACTGATTACTGACTCAGAATGCTTTATCTGAAAATAAAAATGGTTATTTACAATGACATTAAGATACTAATTTTTTTTTCTAAACAAGATAATGTTTGAGAAACCTGCCATTCACAAGTCCCCCACCAATGATATCTCCATTAAGATCTTGCAGCAAATAGGCATTGTTCCCATGATACACAACAATATTGAATGACCCCATCCAAAGATGATCAAACTTCCCATGCCTCCCTCTATCTTCATTTATTGCATCCCACTTTAGTACCAAATCATTCACCTTGAAATCATCTTCTTTGGTGTGTCTGTCAAAAAAACCCCTTTCATTTTATCTTGGTGCAACTATGATTTATTGTAGATCTATTCTCTCATTTACTGTGCATGGATGAATTGGTTTATTCCCCTTAGAGAATCATTTGGTTCGAATTCTTTCTCTTGCAACAGTCTCCTCACTGACAGTCCTAATGAGGTAGGAAAAACTAGCTTTTTACCATATACAATTTGAAAAGGTGATGTGGAGATGGACCTTTTAGTGGTGATTGTGTCAGCCCATAACACATAGATGAGATTTTGTGCCAAGATTTCTTGTTTTCTTGCAGAAGCTTCTTAATAATTATGGTCAAGCTTTTGTTAGATGATTCAACCAACCCATTTCCTTGTGGGTAATAGGCTATGTAATGGAATAGAGTTATGTTATAGTCACTACAGAATTTCTCCATTCTCTTAGATTTGAATGCCACTGCATTGTCAGTAATGATCTTGATGGGACAACCAAATATAGACAAGATATTACTCTCTGAAAATTGAATAATGACAATATCAATAGATTTCCTTGTGGGGACTGCTTCAATCCATTTGGTGAAATAGTCTGTGGCTGTCAGTATCCACCTATATTGAGCTGAGGATGGAAAATGAATTTCTCCTATAAAATCGAGGCCCATTTCATAAATGATGCTTCAATAGAGATATGATTCAAAGGTAGGGGCTACAACTTTCTTTTCCCATCAAAGATTTGGCATTCATGGTAACTGGAAACTTCCTTGTATACATAAAAAAAATATTAGGCCAATATTACCATGCCCTTAGTATTTTGTGCGCAATGGTCTTCCAATAATGATGTCCCCCATAGTCACATTTGTGAAACTCTCTAATATCCCTTTCCATTTCTTCCTTCAACAAACAATTTAGTAAGATGCCACTTGGATCTTTCCAATACAAAGAATTATCCAGAATGCAAAAAATTGTTGCTTTCAACTTCAAAAATATGGCTTTGGTTTTGCTCAATCTGGGAGGATATTGTAAGTTTCTTAATACGTAAATACCATCAACATACCAAGGATAATCAAGGAAATTCTAGGATATCTGTGGGATTGCTTTTTCTTGTGAATTTTCTGACAAATCAATAATAAAATTGATTCCCAAAACATCACAACTTGACCGCGCCATTAATTTTGCGATCCCTTGATCCTTAATCAGCTTTGTGGGTTTGATTTCGAGGTCATATTCCAACATTATTGCTATCCATTCACCCCTTCTCCCTTCAGGATCAGGGTGAGTCAAAATATCCTTTACAAAATTGCTAGGCACGTAAGAAATGACATGGGAATGAAAAATATAAGTTCTGAATTCTTTAAGGGACTTCACCAAGGCATATGATTGTTTTTCCATGATGTCATATATTAGTGGGGAGTCTCTCAATGTCCTGCTATAATAACCTATGGGTTTTTCAAAATTTCACTCATCTTTTTCCAACAAAACACCAACAATGGTGTGTTCTGAGGTGAAGGAAAATAAGATGAAATCTTTTGCAAAATTTGGGTTGGCTAACAGTGAAGCTTTGCTCAACGCCACTTTAATATCTTCAAATGACTTCCTAGCTTCAAGAGTCCATTTTATTTTGTTTCCTCTCCTCAACATATTTGTGATATACTTTACGATCTCAGCCAGGTTGGGAATGAATCTCCTCAAAAAATTTACTTTTCCTAGGAAAGACTTTACCTCTTTCTTGCTCCTGGAAGTGTCGATATTCATAATTTCTTCCACCCTACTAGGATCTATTTTTATGCCTTCTTTTGAAATGATGTGTCCAAGAAATTTTCTTTCTTGCATTCCGAAGTTTGATTTTTTTGGATTTAACGAGATGCCAAACTTTCTGCATTTCTGGAAAAATTTTCTTAGATGTTTGAGATGTTGATCATCAAAATTTTAAAATACAGTGATATCGTCCAAGTAAATCACAATAAACCTATCCTTTTCATCGACAAAGGCTATGCCCATGGCCCTTTGGAAATTCACTCCGACATTCATGAGCCCAAAAGACATTTTCGCATACATGAAAGTGCCCCAAGGTGTTGTAAAAGTTGTCTTCTCCTGGTCATCTGAATGCACCATAATCTAGTTGTATCCAGAAAATCCATCAAGCATTGAAATCTTCTAAGATCCCACCACCTTCTGTAGAATGTAGTCCATCTTAGGAAATGGATAATTGTCTTTGAGAGACACCCTGTTTAGATTCCGAAAATCAACACATAATCTTATCTCACCACTTTTCTTCGTGACAAGCACTAGGTTATCCACCCACTTGGAAAATCTTAAGGACACAATAATCTTGGCATCAAATAGTTTCCTTACCTCCTTTTCAATCAATGGAAACAACAAAGGGTTGATTCTTCTCAACTTTTTCTTGAAAGGTTTATGATCATCCTTGATGAGAATTACATGCTGAATTACCTTAGTATCATAGACCTTCAAATATTCATAACTCCATGCAAAGACATAATAGAAGTCTCTCATAAGGCTGATATACCTCCGTTTGATTTCTAGACTGAGTGTTTTTGACAGTTTGGTGATCTTTGGGTCTTCTTGAGTCCCAATGTTGCAATCTTCCATATCCTCATCGTTTGCAATGATTTTAGGATTCCTGGCTACATCATTGTTGTCAAAAATATTTTCCAATGGGACCAAGACTTTGGGAATAACATTATTTTTTAGATGTACTATATCTCTTCCAACAATCTAATTCTGAAAAGGGTCATCATTGTTGGACACAACTACATCTTCATTCACTTCACAACAACACTCATCATCAATATTTACATTATCAAATTCATCACTCATTTGAAGGAATATTTCTACATGTTTGTCGTCTTCAAACATTTGCCAATATTTAATGTTATTAGGTACTACCAGCCTATGTTTGACTTCAGTTTCATACTTCTTATTAGGAAAAATTGGAATTTTGAAAACCAAAGATGAAGTAGCCAAAGCATCTTCAATTTGATTTTTCCCCCTAGGAATCATTGACAAATTGTATTCTGAAAACTCTTCAAGAAGATCAAGAACTAAATTCCTATATGCTCTCAATCTAGGATGCTTGGACTGATATATACCCTTCACTTGGTTAATGACAAGTTCAGAATCCCCATGTACAACTATCCTTCTAGCACCCAATTTTTTTAAAGTATTCAATCCCAAAATCAGTGCTTCATATTCGACAATATTATTGGTACAATCGAAAGTGAGCTTGTAAGAACAAAGTTTTGTACCCATCTTGGGAGGGTTAATCTATACACCATCTCCACCTCCTTCCTTACTAGTAGCTCCATCAAAACTCATATTCCACATTTCATCCTCTGCATTGTTTTGCTGATATAATTTCCTCTGTTCGATGCTCTGTTTTGTCTTTGAAAACCATGGCAATTGTTGGCTTCCCCTCCTCAAAACCCAAGTTATTATAGAAAATAGAGGAACCAACTTCGGTATCAACAGAGTAAATAGGCTAATTATTTGGTTGAGTTTTGCTACTCACCATGTACTTGACAAACACTTCTTTGTACAACCTCCTTTCTTGGCCAAAAACATGGATAGTAGCATATGACATGTCCATTTTCAAAGTTCCTTTCAACTTTCCAGCCCAATATCTAGATAACAACATGCCAAATTTCATAGGGATTTCGGCAACCACCACGTCCATGATCAGATTTTTCGATGGGATTTGAGACAATGATAGGACCAGATCTTTGATCAAACCTAAGAATTTCACATTCATTGAGTCAAAAGAGAAAAGATCCTTATAAGTTCTTGTAATGTCTAGGACCAACTCATCCATGACCACCTTGGACATGAGATTATGCGATGCTCCTGAATATAGCATGACATTATGTAAGGTCATGTCATGAATTTTAAGGCTAACATAGACATGAGGAAAATCATCAACGTCACCACTCTCTTCCATGCGCAAGACAAACAAGATAGCAGGGTGGTTATCTTTTATGTTCAAGGTGTCAGGGGCTTCTTCCATTTTTAACATTTTAATAATTTGATTTCTATATTCTCCATTTTTTATCAGCTCATTAAATGTACCATAAATTTTGATTTTAGCCATTTTACTTTCAAAATTAAAAGGGGACAGATCTTTTTCTACCTCTTTGATGACCACTTCCTTTCTTGCCTCATGTATTTTCTTTGGGGGTTCTTCTTTTGATTTTCCTTTCTCCATTACATTCCTTACTGGATTATCTTTCTTCGATTGGCTTGAAGAAGGGATATTTTTCTGAAGTTCCCTTGTAGGATTCACCTTTGGAATATTTGCAGGCACCCTTTTAATTCTAAGGTTATACTTCTTTTGCAACTGCATAATAGCATTGTGGTATCCTTTCCTAAACTCTTATGTTTCCAATAACAACACATCATCATTTTCCTGCATAAACTCATCATGTGCGTCCATAAATTGATCATGTTCCCCTTTGGTTAAGAACATGTTTGTTTCTGTATCGTCGCAACAATGCATATGGTCTTTGATTATTTGATCAAAATATTAGTTTGCATAGTTATTTTGGAAATGAGGTTTTATTTGTTGATCACCTTGATCCCTCTGGTCTCTTTGCCTGATCTGTGGAATTGTGGCTCTTCTAAAATTTTGATTTCTGGGCAACAAACCAGTTTGATCCCTGGTGGCAGGCTTATTTTCCATGAGTCTTTCCATAGTCTTCATCATCAAGTCAAATTTCTCGTCTAATGATTGAGATGTAGAGGGTTGTGCTTCCCCTTGAAACTTCTTCACACTCCTGTCAAGATTATGTTTGATCTTCCCCGATGCCATCAGATTTACTTCTACTTCAATTGCATCACTCATCATATCATATAATGTATTGGATCTTATTTCTCTTAACAAAAAGGAAAATTTGTTGTTAAAAGAATCAACATATCGAAGTTGGGCAGCTCCGGGAGGATGTTTGACTTCTATGGGAATTGAATTATTAAATTTCATAAATCTGGTTGAGAACTCTTGTATTGTTTCATTTGGTGATCTTTTTACATTATTGTACTGAGTTAGTAATTGAAGAGGATTTTTTTATCACCCCACCTAGCAAGAAAACGTGTTTCAAAATATGCAAAATCAGGGATACTCGCTGTTGGAAGAGATTTGAACCATTTTCTGACCTCACCTGAGAGATTTTGTGCAAACAATATCATCTTTGCATTCTCATAATCTACCTCTTCTAGGTCGACAAAGTCATTGAACCAATCTAAGTGTTTTTGAGCTAAGGCATTCCCTTCAACATCATATAATTTAATTCTCTGATTATAATTCTGATGTAAATCATGTAATTGGGTAGGCAGGGTAAGAGTGGCGAATCTAGCGGCCATGAATATAGGAGGAATTTGAACTAGACGAATAGTCTGAGTGGGAATTACAACGGTTTGAGGGGGGTTGGTTGGTATCAAATATTGGAACTTTTTCTCATCGAAGATGATTTCATTCAGATAAGATTCTAATATGGACTTGAACAGGGTTTGTTCAGATAATAAATCAAATTCAAGGTTGCCAATGATTTTTACCCCATTTTTAGGTAAAGATTCTTGTCCAGGTAACATACTGGGTCCATTATTCTTTCCTTTCTTTTGGCATAAATTTTTTAGGATCAGACACAGATGATGCAAGCTTTGGATCAGGGTTCACTCTAGTGTAGACTTTGTTAGGATCCAAGATTTCTGATTTGAACTAATTTACGCTACTGATATTATTCAATGAAGTCGCCAGGGTAAGATGAGTTTCAACCAATATAGGTATATGATTCCCTGTTACCCTCAAGAATCAAATCTACAACTCTAGTCATTTTTCCCAGGGAAAGTTTTCAATTCCATCCCCGATAGCGACGCCAAAATGTTAGCATTTGGTAAATGGTTGGGTTGATGAGCAGGGATCTACCAAAGTAACCTGCAAACCAACTTTAAGACTGGAAACTAGACTTTCCAATCAAGAGAGGGCTCTCTATGAGACCTAGTCTCTGATGGATAATAACTTTGGACTGATGGCTATATTTAGATACTTGAGAAAGATTTTTCTAGTTTCACTGGCAAGGAAGTATAGTACCTTTGGGATAGGGAGCCAACCCCCCGAAAACAAGAGAAATCAATGAATGGTAAGGGAAGATTTGAGAGGATAAAGGCTAAAAAGGTAATGGTATTTTGGTTTCAATATCGTTGTGTATGGAAAAAGAAAGGAGAAACATAAAGAAAAGCATAGCACCATTAGAGATGAATTCCGACTTAACTTAGAAGAAAACACAAAGTTTAAATGGTTGAGTCTAAAGCACCACCAGATGAATTTTAAACCCTTTAAATATTTCCAATTTAAACAAATGAAACATACATGAATTTGAAGGAAACAAGAAGTACATACGAAGATAGGATCACAATACATCAAACCATCACCATTAGAATATTTTAATCAAAAGCTTTAGGACCTCTACATTATATTTCCATCAGATTCATAAAATTACATTCAAGAGTGCCCTGTCTACTCTATTTTTCCAACCCGAATTACATCAAAAAAATGAAATATATAGAAAAATAACGCCCTCTTGGAATGTTATGCTCGAACTACTTTCCCCTAGAATCCCAGATTCGACTACTTCCCCCCTATACAACCTTTTCAACAAATTTTACTATAAATAGAAACCCGATTGCGCCCAATCATAACATAAATGACACATTTGTTTCAATCGTTTGGTCATGAGTAAGATTCGACCTTCATGTTGTGGTAAATTGACGTTTTCTTTCAAGGGGTGTCCCAGTAATCATGTGTACTGCTGGAAACTTTGTCACCTTTGCATAACAGACTCTGGTTGTTGCTGCGTGATCACTAGATATAGTGCGTGTGTAGCTACCGATTTGTATAAAAGTTTATAAAAATACTACTTGTATGCTTGTTGTTTAGCTATGCTACAACTTTTTTAATATAATATTTCCTAGTTTCAGTTAAAAATAATAATAATTCGAGTAGAAATATTGAAAAGAAAAAAAAAATCTTGACATAGTAACAATATGCCATCATAACAAAATAACATGTAACATCACATTAATAACAATCACAAGTTAAAAAAATAGTTTAAAATTCACATAAAATATTAAAAAGAGATAATAATAATACAATCACAAATATATTAAACATAAACTTAATAAAGACCTAATTTGAAAAAATAGTCGAATAATTACTTATACATAAAATAATTGAAAATTTCTTCCAACGATTACTCCACTTATCTTTTGGTGAGACAAATGTGAGAATAACTCCAAACTTACCATAATTTTGGAAGTAATTTTGTTATAATTTTTATTTAATAATAATAATAATCTAATTTGAAGGTCACGACCAAGCCAGACGCCAATATTATTTAGTTCCTCTCATATGGATGTAGAACAACCAATTTTGGAGGTTTTGTACTCTATTATTAGGTTAAAATAATAATAATAATGATGATTAAAACTTAACTAATAAGTTAGTGAATGATGCAATTTTATAAATTATATGTAATAAGATTGCAAAATTGGTAGTGGACAAGCTTCTTACAAGTATTTAAATTATAAATAAATAAATTTATAAAAATTTGAATTTATACTCACTATAAAAACAGCAACGATGAACAAGTGAATTATTGGTTGAATTAAGTCTAACACTAATTTTCATAGCATATTTGTCACCCTTGTACTTCTTGGTCTAGAACTTTGAACTTAGTCTTAGCTTGCCATGGGAAGAATCTAGAAAGTTGGTGTAAATGTCACTTGAGTGCCACATACAAAGCTAGTGTGTGGATGAAAAATGTATCTTCTTCAAGTATCCTCTTGATGTTTTGCTTGAGAATTCTTTCACAATCTAGTTTACAACAAACTATGAAAGGATGATGCAAGTTTCTAATCAATATATAAGTTTGATTTAGGAATTGTTATTGTACATTAGGAAATTCTTTTATATATCTTTGGGGATAGTCAAAATGGCTCTATGCACTCATATAATCTTATGTCAAGGGAATCCATTGTTATGGTCTCTAATTCCTTCCACATCTAAGTGAAGTGTACCCTTCTGCAATTTTATTCAAAGGGATCAAAAAGGGTTTAGCTTTTTGAACACCACTTCAAGGAATTAGAAGGTGGATAATTCAAGGATAAATTGTATATATAAGGCAAAGAAAAGAGTAATAAGTCCCTTATGGAATGATAAATATCAAAGAGATAAACGTGTTAAACTTCATGACATTAGCATAAATGGGAACATGTATATTTATTTAATAGCATGTTGCTACATATTATAATGAGATCTAGGAGGATTAGGATGGTCTGGAACTCATGAGGGATAAATATTTGATTAGAGTGCCTACCCATGTCCCTTTTCTAAGAAATAGTTAATAGTTTCTTATCAAATCTTCTATCTTGAGAGATAGGGATTTGTGAGTCAAGGGATATATCAACCCATGATTTCCGCTTACACAGAAGAAGACTCTCTTCACCACCATTCTTCTTCGATTCTTCATGATGGCATCCATTGCATCAGCTTGTTTTCGGAAGACAATGGGTCTTTCTCCATGAGGTACAAGTAAGGTATTGTGGTAAGTGTCACTTTAATACTTGAGGCATTTGAGTATGTTGCATTTAAAGTTGCTTTTGATTATAGAACGTCTTCTTGGAAATTATGTTCTTTGCCTTGTTTCACCTTGGTGGTTGACATTGTGCCCTAGAAATTGGTCACCTTGGGGGATGTGTTTTCTACTAGGAGGTCTCCTTGATGAGTCATTGTACCATTATTGATCATACTTATCATTTTTCACACTTCATTCCTTTCATCTCCTTATTTTTTTGGATTTTTGGGTGTACTGACCCAAGAAGTGACTGTACCTCATTTCATGAGAAGAAAGGGTTGAAGGCCTAGAGGGAATGTAGCTGGTAATATATAAGGGAATGTAGTTGGTAATATATAAAAGCCAAAATAATACCTTCTATATGCTCTCCCAAAGAGGTATTGAGAACAATGAAACGTTTCTCTCAAAAGAATTGAAGACCTGCAAAAGAAAATTTTACATATATAAATGTCCCACTTGTTGAGGGATCTACACAAGTGTAGTACACCCTTTGTTTTACCCATATGGAACTCTATGTACCTATGGATTCAAGTGACATTGTGGTACTTCTTTCAATTATTATGTTATCCAATTGTAGTACCCAATTGTTTTGGACTTTAATAAATTTATGGCAATAAATGGGCTTGAAAAAAATGCATTGAAAACCAAGGTGTAGAGAACCCTCAACAAAAGCACCCATAAATGAGACAATACTAACCCTTATATGTCATGCACCCAAAAGTCTTACCCCCATCCACTCCATTTTAATTACATGACTAAGAGAGGGTCCACTCAGGAAACACTCATTGACTTGAGGAATGGCTCACCTAATAAGTCATCTTGACAACCCTCTCATACCTAGACTTGGCAAGTTGAATAGGGTCTTTGAGAACTTGTTTAATTTGATAAGGTAGTTTTGATGCACATGTTTAGGTGTATCTTGGATTAAATGTGATTTTACTTGCTATGATACTTTTGACTTGAGACCCTTGGAGGGCGCACTCATTTGTCTTTGCTGGACCTTGTTTGGTGGACGTTTTGAAGAAGCAAGCCTAACTTGGGATTTCTTGGGGGGAATAAATACCATGGATGGATGCCATGACCAAGACCTTGGGGAAAAATAGAGGATGGACATTGCTTTCGGAGGAAATAAGGGAGACCTTGGAGTTGACGCCTAGCCCTATCTAGCCCAACGACCTGCCTTTGGAGACTAAAACGATGCATTTTGAGGCTTGACATCTTAACTAGGGCTAGGGTTTGATGGTGGTGAGAATGACTTTTTGGAGAAGTGACACTTTTGGATGGAGTGAAGCCCTTACACCATGGAGATATGGCCTTTTGAGGCCCAACGACCTCTTCTCCAATCTCAACGACTTGCCAAATGTGCCAATATGTCACCCAATTAGGGCTTGACATCATATTTTAGGGTTTTCTTTGTGTAAAGATTAAATTAAACTTATAAAGGGGAAACATTAAGGGGGATGCCCCCCTTGTTTTGTGGTTTAACCTAATGTTATGTGGACAAACACTTTTTAGAAGCCTTTTATAAATAAAGGCTTGAATAATTTCATTTATATCATAGCTCTCACTCTTGAGAAGACTACTTGGCTGAAATTTTCACCCTATTTGGGCATTTGGACTATCTCTCTCTTGTGCAACATTTTTTGGATGCTTATCTTGGTATATTGTGGAGCTAAGGTGGTGCAAACCTCTTGGAGGATTGTCTTCTTGCATGTGGATGGAATTTAATTGGTAAATCTAGGGTTTATCTTTCTATCTTGTGAATTTGGTAAGGAAATTTCTACACTTGTTGATATTTTCTTCTTGTTTCATGATATTCTTGTATAAAACCCTTGAAGGAGTATAAGGGCATACATCCTCCACCAAGGTCCATCTTATTTTATATTTGATAATTCATTTTTTACAAGGTTTCTAGGTGGAGTAAAAGGGCTTACACCCTCCTAGATTTACCTTTGTTGGTTTTGCATGCTCTGGGGAGTAAAAGGGCTTACACTCCTAGAGAAATTATGGATCCAACTCTTATAAACAAGACTCCATTTAAACAATAGATTTAAAGATTTAATATGAAAATTGCATTGTAGAAATAAAATACTTGCATTTATATGCATGATTTTTTTGAGATATGTCAATTGTCTAAAGTGGAATCAGTTTTACATGCTTTTAGCTTGCTTGAGCCACTAGGGTGTCTAGCTTTTCCGAGTATCTCTTGCTGCTATAATAAATTTGTGCTACAACCATTAGGGCTACAACAAAAACACTCTTAAAATCTTACTGTACTCACTAATCTACCATTGAAATTTGCTTACAAGTTGCTATTGTTTTTTTTTCTAATGTTGGGGGAATCGACAACTCGCGGTTCTCGTACTTGTGTGACATGTGGTCGATACCCGTCTGCTACCCATATACCCCCAGGTGTGCCACACATCCTGCAAGCATGGAACACATTTAAAGCAGGGTGAGAATCGAACTTGAGACCTCCTTTTACACAATTCCTTCCATTTACACGACACATGCCAATCGGTCTACACCACTGCGAGCTACAAGTTGCTATTGTTAATATACTTGGTATTTTCTATTTGTTGGGAAAGTTGTTTGTTGATTTCTTTGATTAGAATTTGCAGCTGTAGAATTTTTTTACTAGAGCCACTTGTCTGTCATAATAATCCTCTAAAAACATCTTCTAACAACCCTCTTTCGTCACTAAAGTCTTTCTATATCACACTTGAGCTAAACTAGTCATTGCTAGCTTAGTCTCTTGCATTATTTACTTGAATTTAGTGATACATTTTGCAGCTACTTTTATCATTTACTTGCAGATATATATTCTTGTTTACTACTGAAATATAGGACAACAAGTTTCACTTGCTTTTCCACTTGATTATTTGGCTTGTATATCCATATTTTGTCTTGTCTCGGGCATGCATAACACTCTCTTGTAGGTACACTTCACCTTGGAAACCTACCCTCACCGAAAATTCTCGCCATTTTCCACTTCTTACTTTGACCTATAGGGGTTTCATATTCCATTATACCACTCTTCGTCTAAATCCCCCTAGGGTCATCGAGATTCCCCCCTTGTGGTGAATTTCATCATCACCAAAGTGAGGAGAGTGTCCAGCTAAGGTGACAACGGGTAGATACTCTCATAGTTGTCCCATGTTTGTGGATTGGTTCAGGATTTTCTCAACCTACAATTTGTGCGATAACATTTTGGTGTCGTTGTCAGGGAGGATTTCGAATCTTGTTTCGTGCCCTAATGACACTTTGGTAAGATTTGATCCCAAAGCCTTTACCTCTAGCTTTCCTTGCGACTCCACTTGAGGGAAGTTACCTTTCCATTCTTTCCTTCATGAGATGAAGCTCATCTGACGACTCTACCACCCCAAAATCCATCTTCCCAAAAGACCCTTCCCCTTGGAAGATTTAAAACTTCCAAGGTTTACCGCAAAAAGCCTCTCCTCTCAACTCCCTTGTTTTCAAAACTCTTTTCCACGGTAATATTCCATTTACACCACTCATCCTTGGGAAAAATACCTCTACAATCCCTTGAACATGGCTTCCATTGCTAGATACCCCAATACAATGCCTAAAGAAACCAACAAATGGTTGCCTAAGTTTTCGTGAAACAATGTGGTCACAACTGAAAATAACCTATATGCAATTGGTTGAGACGTGGAAAATGAAGAAGTGGAACATGAAGATGTGGCAATGAATCTACTAGCCACATTCTTGACTGAATATTCCTAAAGGTGGTTCAAAGAATTCCTTGACGATCACCTGGAAACATATGAAGATTTCTCTAAGTTGTTCAAGAGTAGATGGGAACAAAGAAGGATAACATAATGCTAATGACTTAGTTCAATCAGATTAAGAAGGAGAATGAAACAGTGAGTGAATTTGATACCATATTTGACAATTGTATAGCCAGATCCCAAAGGATTTGTGCCCATCATATGCGGTTGTCTGTCTCATCCATGTGAATGCCTTTGAGGGGCAATTCGGTTTCATCTTAGAGGATGAGAAACCTAACACTTTGGAATTGGCCAAAGAGTACAATGCAAAGATCAAGGAGAATCTTCTCCACTCCAAGATATATCCTTTTCAACATCCTCATGCCAAAATAGAAGCAAAGACGAAGATATCAAGCAATACTGCACTAGATCCAATATTTCTCATAGCTCAAAAGCTTGATTAGATGAATACTCAATTCGTCTAGACTCAAAATCAAGTTTTGACTCGATTGACGAATTTGGAGAGAAATCAGGATGCTTTGAGACCTCCATTTGTTAGACAACAGAAGGATGCTACAAGATGGAAGGCAAGGCCTCAACAAGAGGCAAAGGCTCCTGATAATTTGAACATGTTGGGATGGTCAACATTGATGAAGCACAATGGTGCTCTCCTTGTCAAGAACCTCATCCAAAAGAGGAATGTCCCAGGAAGGAGGAGGACTCACCTGACAATATGAACTTAATAGATACAATCTTCGCTTTATAGGATGAATATGATGATGATGAGTATGTGGAAATCACATAGGAACAACTTGATGAAATTCAGAAAAAAGGGGGGCGAGAGAAGGATGAATCAGAGTGCTTAACCAATTGAGTGAGAATCAGAGGAGAGAATTGAAGAAGAGGTAAGTCTTGACTTACGCTGGAAGGAATAAGGTTCCCCTCATTTCTCCAAGGAATTCAGAGAGAAAAGCTCCATATTATCCGAGAAAAGAAGCTTCATCTCAACCAACAAGGAAAGTCACCCCATCCTTCCCACCTCTAATCCATGATTTTCTTCCGAAGCCAACACAGATAGATGAAGAAATTTAGTTGAACATAGATGTCACGGCCATGTTTGGAAAGATAAATATGTTAGTTCCTATGGTGGAAATGTGCAAGATACTTATGTTAGAAGATACGTGCTTAAGGAATTGAAGGTGCCAAACAAGGAAGAAGATCCCCATGTGATTTTTAACACCATGTACCATGGAAGATAGAGGGATGTCAACCCTCCTTTTACATATATCTTAGTGTGAATGGTCTCCACTTGAACAATTGCATGCTAGATTTCGGGGCCTCGACAAATGTGATGTTTTTGAAGGTCATGAAACAACTTGGTTTGAAGACAACTCACCCATATGGAAATGTTTGTGGCATTGATTCCAAAAAGGTGAAGGTTTATGGTCTCATAAAAGACGTGGAAGTCTACTTGGAATATTTCCCTTACATTGGCCTTATCATGAACATAGTGGTGATTGATGTTCCATACCCTTTGGGAATTCTCTTATCAATGAATAGGGTAGTTGGGTAGCCACCCTTGGTGGATTTCTCAACATGGACCTCACTCATGCGCACATTCCTATGGGAGATGGTACCTTTGAGATTCTCTATAACCGAGAGGTGTCCATGAAACATGTGTTGGATCAAAATGACCCTGATTACAGTAACGAGGATGATTTCGATGAGGTTCCAGATACCATTGACTATGATCCACGAGACCTACCTTTTATGTAGGAGGTCTTCATAGATGTGCTACTTTCAAAAATAGACAAATAGAAAAAAAATCTTGCAAAGTTCCAAGGGAAGGAGCTAGGGTCCCTCAAGATATTAAAGAAAGAAGAAAATAAAAGGGAAAAAGAACATGAAAAATCCAATAAGGATGCAATTAACATAGAACCACCTTCATACCCATACATTGAGAATATACCTTACATCAACTACAGTGAAGTAAGCCTTGCACTCATGTGGGATAAGAAGAAGGGAAAACCTAAGTATGATCAGAAGAATAATGACTTTTGGCTTGGCCCTTACATCATCAATAAGAAGTTTGAGAAAGATAATATTACTTATCAGCCATGGATGGGAGAAATATGCCATTACTAGTGGATGGGTCTCTTCTCTGACCCTATATTCAAGGTACTTGACTTATTCAGGGTCCAGGCCCCAGGAAAGTAGGTAGGTCATCTTGATTTCTTGCATTTGCATCTTGATTGATCATGATATTTTAGTTGCATTTCATTTATGATTTTCATTTTGTTCCACTTGCATTATTGATTTACATATTTTTCTTTCATTATATTATATCGAAAAAGTACAAAATTTTCTTTTCTAAATTAGTTGTCAATTTTGAAGTTTTTATTTTGATTATATGAGGAAAGGTTGAATAAGCCACCCTCGATATTACAGTTTGTTGTTTCAGTGTAGGCACATGTCTAACCAAGAGATGTTGAGGTTCTCATGCACTCTACGATGAGTACATGTCCACGAGTAAGAGCCAGATGTTATCCCCCATTTCTAGGGATAACTAAGGAGATAATATATCGAGGCCCTCATTGTAGACATGGAGTGTTGATGGATAGATTGACCCATTGTTGATGATCAAAATCGCAACGAGGATTTCACCTGCAAAGTCTTGCTAAATCCTATTATTTAAACTAAGCCAATGATATATAATACTAGTAGATGGGACCCCCTTGCAGATTGGAGGATCAAATAAGGTTCTTATTACACATTTATGCTGTTGTTTGACACTGCTTACAGGTTTCCACATTATTGATGATGAAATAATGGTTTTATTTGCGACATGATGACAGATGGATAATGGATTTTTATGTGTTGTTTTCATTACTCTAAGCTCTAATATCCATGTTATAAATGGATTATGTTCACTGGAATTACATTGCTATTGTAGCCATGATTTGTCACATGTTACACCTGCACAAGACACATGTTAGTATAACAAGAGACAAAAGCAATATGGAATAAATCCAAAAAAAGAAACTATGCTATATTATGTGCAATTAAAATTTAAAAGGGTTGATGTTGGTCCTAACTCGCAATGTTAGTGGCTATACAATTTTATTGAGTTATATGAAGGTGCATGTGATATATGTTATAGCATGTTTTGGGCAATGGTTAATATTGATTGGGTGGCACAATTGGCAAGTAATGTGTGCAAGTTTTGATGCATGGAATTAATAGCATGGGGTTAATGGAAATGGTTTGGCTGGCTGGCGTGTACTATGAAATTGAATGATATGGAGGATGGAAGCGACGCGCAGTAAATGCACATCACTCCATACTTCTCCCACTAGATGTCACCCTAGCTTGGTTATTTCTCATTTGATTTTTTCCGTGGTTAAGCTCTGATATTCAGGCGTGGAAGGAATTGCTCGACCAAGATCGTGTTTTTAAGGTCATTTGGTTACAGGTATGTTTTTTTCGCCCATCCATGAACTCGCTCTGTTTATGAAATAAATGTCGGGTCAATGATGTATTGGTCTCGGTTTTTCTTGAGGCTGGAAACTATGTAAACTCATGGTGTTTCTCTACAATGATTGTTTGTGTTATTCATTGCAAATGGAAAATTTGATGGTTGAAGTCACGATTTCATTGAATGTTCTATGTGGTGGAAGTTGTGATGGCTCTCTGTTGTCTCTATGGGTTTTTGTTGGAGGGTTTCATTCTATTTGGACTTCCTAGACGTCTCCTCATAGTCTTTTCAACCACATCCGATCACATTTGGTGTTATGGGGTTGATGTGTATGATTTGAACCACCTTTGGGTCATTGCATATCGTTTTCCACCTAGTCATGGGCTCGTTTTATGTTATTGGTATTTGCACAGTTGGTTATGGTGGCTATTATGCCAATAGTATTTCTTTAGGGTTGGTTTCTATTACATGGGCTCTGCATTTCTATCATCATTATTCGAATTTTGGGGAAAACCACGAGGGTTATGCCCCTACATGTTTTCAGTGTTGTTTACTAGCTAGTAAGAAACCTCCACTCCTTTATTCATAGTCTCTCCTACCTGGGGTCGAACTGTCACCCTATCATATGAGCTAAGGGTTATAATGCATGTTGTTCCACCTTTCTTGTCTCAAGGTTTTCTCACCTACTATCGACAAGGTCGACCTCCAATATCCCTTTGTTGATTCCACCGAGCGAACCCTTGATTACTCAGAGACTGATTTTAATAAACTGAACCAGTTACACCCTGTCAGGTATATTGTTGACTGTCATGAGTTGGTGGAATAGCGTTGACAATGGTTTTGGTTATTGGCTCATCTCAGTTGATCAGGTTTATTAAACAATTGTAATCATAAATGATTATTGGTATATAGTCGATGCATTCTGTTATTATGACAGTTGAATCAACAGATCATCATTGTTTTATGGTTTGATTGGGAGTAATTAGATATGTACAGTCACATAAATGTTTTTTTTGTGTTATGCGCTGGTCTATATGTTTCCTACATTGTGGTATAAATTGAAGTGATGATTGTTGTTACTGTGTTTTTAAATTGCCCGATCGAGATTATTGCAATTTGAAGTATTGATAATCGTGGCTTGGCTGTCCACTCTATATGATTTATGGATATCGTGCATCGTATCGTTTTATTGCACCACCAGAGATGGGCATAGGTTTTTTAGTAGTATGGTTTCATTGCAATTTAATGGTTAAATTGGTTAAAGGAATGGAATCGGGCATGTTTTAAAAGAGCTTGTGTCTGTGTTTGATTTGAGAAATTTAATTATGGGCAGTGGTGATGTTTTGTGTTGAACAACGTTGAAACAAATGACTGTGTGTTCCTTGGATTTTGTTTTAAATATGAAAGGGAAGTAAGTGAAAAAGAAACAAAAGTCTTTTAACAAGATGGGTGAAGTCATGAGGCTTCTGAGTATGATTATTCTGTAAGATTTTAAGAAAATTGAATGTGGACAGTGAACAAGTTTTAGTACATAGTAATGGTTTTAGCACACAATAATTGTTTAATTGATGTTGGAATAGTTGTATTGAATACATAACTATTTTTATGGATTACTTAATTGATTTTTCAAACAGTATCCACTCTTTTTCCCTACCATTATTTGAATTTTCACTAATTACAATTCCTCTCGCCTTCCCATATTCACTATCCACTCCTTGTTCCTAAAATTTAATTATAGTTAAGATAAGTTATGTATTATGACAGTTAATGGATCGCATGGATGAATTACAGTGATATATTCTTTTGGTTACGATACAGTTGATTGTTTGTTGTCTGTGAGCAGTAATCATGATCGTTTCCCCCTCATTTTAACATTTTTCACTCAATACAACCCCTCACATATCCCAAAACCTTTGTTCACCCCCTGCTCATTGACAACTATTAAAAAATTTGTATGGATTGGATTACATGAGTCTGATATGTAGCTGAGCCAAATTTTATTTCATATTTTAAAAGAGTTGGCATGTATGGTTGTTAAAGAAACTATTTGCTAATCAAATATGCATACACAATTAAGATTTTTCAGCAAAGGTAGCCATGACAGAGGTAACTGAGTAAGAGGTAATTGGAATAGGGGCCCTAGAAGGCCAAGATTCTCTATACACTTTGATGCAGACTCGCAAGAGTTAGGCTAGCTTTTTCAAGATGGACTTTTTAATTGGATTGAGCAAGGAGTGGTCCAACCTAGGCCTGAAAGGCCTCCCTTCCAAGCCCCACAAGTCCCCAGTATCCCAGTGCCTCCTCATGTCTCACTGCAGCCTGAAGTCCTGTTGACGGGCGAAATTGACCGTCCATCAACTGGGAGAGTGGAACCGGTCCGGGGTTGTCTAATAACCCAAGCCGTTTGGGATGAACCACCCTGACGGGTTTAGCGGCTCCGTTGGCCGATCTAAGGTCCTAAGAAAACCAAAGAGAAAACTAATCTAAACTAAAACAAATAAAACTAACTAACTAAAACTAAATACAACAAACTAAACTAATTAACAATAAAACTAACTAATACACTAATCTAATTAAAACTAACTACTAAATAAACTAACTAATCTACTATCTATAAATACAAACTACTAACTAATATTATACTAACTACTACCTAAAATATAACTTATCTACAAAATATACAATATTCACAAAATACAGATTTAAATAAAACCTGGAAAACTCATTTGCAATCTGCCCTAAGANAGAGAAAGGTATTTCTTTTTTGGTTTTATAATTTTATAAATAAGACATAAAACTTACTGAAATTAAACAATCTAATATACTAATTCTACCTATAAATCTAACTAAACTTATATCTAAACTAAACTACTAATAAATACACTAAACAAACAAATGACAAACTGACCTAGAAACGCTCCAAATTTGTCCTGTATATGATGACTTCGAAGTTGGTCGGAGGAAGGAAACTTGCACCGGATAATCCAAAAGCTTCTCGTAAACGATAGGCTACACTGCTCTTTGAGTTGTTAACAGGACAAACAAGACATAAAAAATCATAACAATTATATGATTTATAAATCTCTGCAATAATGGAAACCTGTTATGAAAAAACTTATACTTAATAATTCAACTTATGAAGAAGAGAAATCTGCCATTCACAAATTGAATCAAGCAATTGCTATGTTTTTTAAACACATGGAAGAAATCAGATATGGATTATTGATTAATTATATCATTTGCAAAAGACTAAGATAGCTAAAGTAGTCATTAACCAAATGCAAATAGATACACATAAACACAAAACAAAATATTGATATCATGAAAAGCTAAAGCTGTAGCAGAATATCAAATTCTGTCTCAGTCTGTATTAAAATTCCATATCCTTGTTCTCCCAAGAATGAGGATGATATTATTACAAAATGATAGGTATGTATAAGTCTTTCCATAGGGTAAAACCTCCCTGTGGATAATATCAAACAGTTTACATAATCTGGGAAGATTTTCCCAAAATCAACTAAACTAGGAAACTAAAATGAAACAAACTATTTCAAACATCCTCTAAACTGTCCATCCAATCCAATGCACTTTCGAATTCACCTGAAATGGACCAAAAATAACAAGTTAGAGAGATATTTTATGAGCAAAACAA
Source organism: Picea sitchensis (assembly GCA_010110895.2). NCBI lineage: Eukaryota > Viridiplantae > Streptophyta > Pinopsida > Pinales > Pinaceae > Picea > Picea sitchensis. Next base: position 41,612 of record SNQJ01S0041734.1, read on the forward strand.
TAAAAATTTGATTACACAGACTTAGCTACAGAATCATCTGATTTTGTAGCTAGTCTAAAATAATATACAGAATCAGAATTGAAATCGAATCAAATCTTTTAAAAGAATTAAATCCAATTATCTTCCAATGATTACTTAAAAATGAATCAAAATTATTTTATCATTCGACATTAAACAGGATCAAAATGATTCAATCAAAAACATGGGTAAGAATACTCTGTTATTTTGTTACCACCAAATCGGGTAAATCATAATCAAACAGTAACAAGACTGTTTCATATCCAATTGAAATTGATAATGAATCATATCATATGTGGTATGATTTAATCCAACACAACCATTTTCCACTCGTTATAGCTATAACGATATAGCAAAAGATTCATATCGTTTAATCGAATATACAGATAGAAAGAATGTTTTGACTATGGGAAAATGAAGTCGTACGTTACAACATCAACCAAACCAAATTTGTGATAGATTCTGATCATTGATCCTTGCACAATCAACAGACAGGATCGATTAATTGTGATCACTATCTTAATAGAATCAACAGAGTTTATAATTACAAACTAGGTAAATAATCTTGATTGGTATTGAACGAAATCATTAATTTCAAACAAATCACGTCTGAGTTTAGTATAGAAATAAATCATGAATCTGGATATAGCCAATCTCGTTCTACAAATCAATTTCAAACAGAGTATCCATTGCAATTACGAATCCAACTGATAACATGGTCGAGCTAACAATAAACCAATGTGAATTAACCGGTTGGGTTTTAAACATAATCGTGATGAATTGAATCTATTCACGATTTGGGTGTGCTTGTACAGAGTCATATTGGAAAAAATCCGAATTGTATTTATGTTGCTCAAAGGTCACATGGGACATAAAACCATAACAATTAACCGTATCAAAACCATTGCCAATCAAACATATGCATTATAACGAAATTGAATCGGAATGTGATCACTTTCTAAATTGAATATGAGGAACAATTCCTGTCTAGAATAGGTACAAACAAATTCGGTTGACAGCAGAGCATCCATTTTAACTCAATCAAACAAATCAAATCCACACCAAGATCAATCAAATCGATGAAAATCTAATGGGATCTAAACTGAGAATGATTGAAAAAATGAAATTCCATTTAGTCAAAACAACGCTATATATAGAATGCATGCAATGTAACAAAGCCATTCAAATGAAATGAACAAAGTTGTTTAAAACCGAAATCAAATCGTTATATAAACCTAGATTATTTACACAATGAAATGAAATTTTCCATACCTGTGTAGCGACAAGGCTGCTCAATTATACCATCTTGGAATTAACAACAGTCATGGCTGATTCCACATTTTTAAACAATATGGAGTCGGTCGTCTTTTGTTTCTTATCTGTCGATTGTAGCTTGGCCTTTTGACTAGTCAGGGCTGCAATCTGGTCCTCTAGCAACTGAATCTTTGACTGGAGTATTGGGACATCATTGTAATACCACTCCAACCACGAATTGCATAGATCACAGGGTGACACTGTAGGTTTGGACAGAGAAGGAGAGGATTTAGGCAAATGACCGAGGGTTTCACAAGGAAAATTAATGCCTAGGTAGTTAGGGTCGTCCTGTAGGCAGGGGGGTAGGTTTGACACAAAGTCATACGGGGGTTCGGCACACAAACCTTTTGAATAGGGGTATTCGCTAGCCAAGAAATGCTCCACCTCCGAATCGGAGTCCTCACTCAACACGATAGGGTCTAGTTCGACAGGGGGTTTTGGTTTATTCCTCGCCATCCGTGAAATCAAACGTGCATTCTTTTTCCCTTTGGCGTTTGCAGTGGGGTGGGCCTTGGGCTTTTTTCTCATAGGCTTAACAGTCTCAGCACTGTTAGTCACAGCGTGGGGTAAGTCGATAGGAGGGTCGGCCAAGGGTTTAGGTAGAAGGATATGGTAGGGCACTGGGGGTACAACCTTGACCTCGCTCACCACAGGTTTGTCAACCTGTGTAGGGTTAGAATCCTCAAAACCATTTCGAGCAATGAAATTGCTCCAACTATCTTTGTGCAAAGTCAAATGATAGACAACAATAAGCTTCACCAGCCCATAATGAAAAAGGATACTATCAGCCTAGTTCCTTTTGTACTTCTTCGACATTTTAAACAGGCTTCTATGCAAATAATAGGGCATATTGAGCTGATAACCCATAAAAACCATAAGCACACGCAGGNCAGGTGGTGTAAGAACACAAACCCATATCGACCCTGACAGGTGATAAACTATTTGATTATCATTAATAAATTGTGCCAATGTTGTTTAAGCATGGTCACGGGCATACCTTTATCACAGGAGGTGATTTTGCGTGACTGGAAGAGCAGTGTCCATGGGACCTCTTCAACTTTGCAATTCTTGGACCATCGTTGTCCAGTGGCAGGCAAACCCATAGAAATACTGATAAACTGCTCATCAATTTCCAATTGTATATCGCCGACTTTGGCTCGACAGTCATCAAAGGTCGTGGCAAACTGTCGAACCACGCAAAGGTTAAAGCCATCGAAACGTTCCACGAAGGTAAGCCACCCATTGTCTGCCAAATCTTGGTGGGCATTATCAAACATCAACAGGGCTTGCTTGCCATTGGGTTCAACTCACACGACTGGTGCCATGGAGTTGAATGCATGGCAAGAGAAGGTTTCAAACACATACAGGAGCAGAGCTATTCGGTCTAACAGCAATGAACGAGCAAAAGGGTGTAATCGTGAATGTGCACATGCGAGGGTGGTGGAGTCATTCACTCCCATGCAAAACAATTATGGTCAAAGTACAACCGCCGATATAGCTGTTCATAATAGTGGATCATCCATTAAGTCAAGTGTACAACTAACCAAATCCAATGTGCATACAAATACGCGCTAACACAAAATCAAGTGTACAACTAACCAAATGAGAATATAGCGCGTATTTGTATGCACATTATAATCGATCTATTTGAAAAATAGACGACATTGCACATTATAATCCAATGTCGTCTATTTGAAAAATGCGACGAAAAATTTGACGTTCGCAAGACATAGGTGTAGGCAGCTTATAGGATAATAGAAAAAGGTGAATCGGCTGCCAACAAGTCCCCAAAAACAACGGATGGCAAGAGATTGTCCACCCGACAGTCTCCCAACATCATGGTTGGCCTAACTTATCTTTACCTACTCCCTCGCCTATCAATAAAATTGTTCAAGTTGTTTTTGTCCACTCACCAGTTCAATCTTCCCATGTAATAAAAAGGTTGAAAAATGAGGCCCACCATGCTCCTGACAAGGAAAATCCACTATTTCCCCGTCCTCACCCTCAAATGACTTTGATAAATCTGTGTCCTCCCACATGCATTTGAGAGATGATTGCTCTCATGTGATCAGTGAAATTAGGCCTAAAGGCTCCACACAACATAAGACAAATTCAGAGAGATCAAAAGGTGACATCAACAATAAGGGAAAGATTGCCTCCCAAAGTGGAAAATATGGATTTTAAGTTTTTTATTTATTAATTGTTCAGAACAGTTGACTTTTGAAATTTTGGACAACACACTATTTTTGGATATATGGGTAATATATTTTGGAAATAATTTCAATTATTATTGAGATAAATTGTCAAATATGAATGTGATGATGGGAGTCACAAGGAGGGATGTTTTGTTTGATTAACTGGTTGTGTTATGATTGTTAAAAGATAAAGGGAGTCACAAGGGGTCCCACCTACTAGTTATTATTTATTTAAAATCCCTTATTATGATTTATTACTTTTCCCCCTTAACTAAAAAGTTGGTTGAGTATTAGTTAACTTAGCTAAGGAACTAGTTCAACTACTTCAACCAATTCTAATTTGCTTAAAGGCAAAAGGAAAGGGAGGAACAAGAGGATAGAAGGAGAAGCATACTAAGGTTTTCTCTTTGAGTCTTGTTGGCAGCCAATTCACTTTTTCCATTGTTTTATAAGCTGCCTACACCAATGTTTTGCAAACTTCAATTTTTCGTCGCAATTTTTTCAACGACACTTTTATTTTTGCAACATTTACACATTTATCTTCATTTTGTTTTTCATGACTGTAAGCGTGAAAACTTAGTCTTTCGAAGTCTCATTGAAGTCATTATTTGAACTGTCACTACCCTTGTCAATATGCCTATTGCGCTCACATTTCACCTATCGTTATGTAGCTGGCAGAACTTTTGAACCATACTCATTGGACATCCTTATATTGATTGTGTGGCTTGGTTTCATTGAGTTTGCAATGCATTAGCATTTGGATTTGCATTCATTTGACTTACTTGACCTTTGGTTTCATAAGATACATGGGTGTTATGATTAAATATTTCATATATATATCTTTTTAATTTAATGCCTATGTTTAATGTTTTCATAACTATTGGTATGTTGGTTACATGAGCACCCATTGGCACATTGGTTAAACTATTGATTATATGAGCTGATACATTGGCGCATAGTTGATTTTGGTTTTGATTTATATGTCGGGTGTTTAAAACTATGGCATAATGTTTGCGTGCGTTGGTTTATACATTGATTTTATTGGTTGGGCAAATGACTTGATTGTTGAACTGCTATAATGGATTGAACAGTTATGTAAATCGGCGGTTGTACTTTGGCAGTAATTGTTTTGCATGGCAGAGATAAGCTCCACCACCTTCACATGATGGCATTTATGCCTATCCCATATTCATCGTTCACTTCTGTTAGCTCGGGTAGCTCTGCTCCTGTGTGTGTTTTGACCCAAACCCTCGGCTTACCATGTGCTCGGCTCCATGGCACCAGTCGTGCAAATCGAGCCAAACAACAACCAAGCCTTGTTAATGTTTGACAATGCCCGGAAGGACTTGGAAGAAAATGGATGGCTCACCTTCGTGCAACAATTTGAGGGTTTTAATCTAGCTGTAGCATGATAGTTTGCCATGACTTTCGATGGCTGTAGAGCCAAGGTGGGTGACACCCAGTTGGAAATTGACAAGGAATTTATTAGTTCTGCTACAGGGTTACCCTCCTCGAAACAACGTTGGTTCAAAAATTCTAAGGTCGAGGAGGTGTCGTGAACACTGTTGTTCGTTTCGCGCAAGGTCACCTCTTGTGACAGAGGTATGCCCATCTCTGCACTTAAACCATGATGGCATGATACTTTGATGATAGTCAAATAGTTCGTGACCTGTGAAGGTCGATATGGACTTGTGTTTCTCTACCACCTGCGTTTGTTAATGATTTTTATCGGATTCTCGTTGAATATGCATTTCTACTTTCAGTGTAGCCTATATAAAATGTCGAAAAGGTTTAAACGACAAAAGGCTGACAGTATCCTGTTCCACTATGGGCTTATTAATCTTATCGTTGTGCATCACTTGAGTTTACATGGTGATAGTTGGAGCGCTTTCATCGCCCGAAATGGTTTCGATGACACTGACCCTATCCAGGTTGACAAACCTGTGGTGAGTGAAGCCAAGGCCGAGCCGCCTGTGCCCTTCCATATCCTACTGCCTCCTCCTAAACCCTCAGCCGACCCTAAGGTTGACTTACCCGACGCTATAATTGAGAAGTGTGAGACTATTAAGAAGCCTGCGAGCAAAAAGCCCAAGGCAAACCCTACTGCTAATGCCAAAGGGAAAAGGAATGCCCGACTCATTTCGAGAATGGCTAGAAATAAGCCTAAACCCTCTGTTGAGCGAGACCCTATTGTCCTTAGTGAGGATTCTGATTCTGATGTGGAACGTTTCTTAGCCAGCGAGTACCCTTACTCATAGGGTTTATGCCCCGAACCACCTTACGATTTCATGACGAATATTCCCCCCTGCCTAAGAAACGAACCTAGCTACCTTGGTATCAAATTGCCTCGCAAAACCCTCAGTAATGTGATCAAACCCTCGCCTGCTCTTTCAAACCCTACACAGTCTTCCTGTGACCAATGTGATTTATGGCTAGAATGATACTACATTGACGTTCCTATACTCCAATTGAAAATTCAATCACTGGAAGACAAAATTGCAATGTTGACCAGCCAAAAAGACCAACTCCAAGCAACTGATAAGAAGCAAAAGACAACTGGCTCCATCCTTTTCAAAAAACATTGAATCAGCTACAGCTGTTGTCAACTCCAAATTGGCATAATCAAGTCGTCTCGTCGCTATACAGGTATGAAAATTTGATATCGTTTTTTTTTATGAATGATCAGGGTTGATATAATGATTTGAAATAGCTCTGTCTCTCGTTCAAATGCCTCTGTCATTCGGTGATCATCCTGTACATTGTTTTGCTTTGATTTGATATACGATTTGCTCATGGATTTTTATTGGATTTGAATGGTTTTCGTTTGGATTTGATTTGCTAAGTTTGTCTGATTGAAATAACGAAATTAATGGTTTGTTTTCAATTCAATTCATTTTGTATCCACTCCGAACAGGAAGTTTTCAAACTCAATTTAGAATACGATTATGATTGGATATGATTTCGTTATGATTCATATGCTGTGATTGGCGAACGATTTCAATGAATTTGGTTGTTACGATGCTGTGTCGTATAATGTTCTAGATTTGATCGTTTCCAAGTTGGGAAAAATGACTCTGTTTTTTTATGAAAACAATACGTTCATTTAAGTCTGTGTGAATAATGTTCATGCCCGAATCATGGAACAATTATGATTTTCAATGATAATGTTAAAATCCAGTTGTTCGATTCTCTTGATAAATTTGTATCAGAGATACTGCTCTGTTTGATGTTAAATTTGCAAAACGAATCGATTGATTGTGTTATCCCTACCAGATCCGGTTATAATTCGTTTGAATGGAACGATGTTGATTAGAGTCAATCGATCTTGATTGACCAATTTGCAATAACAAATTACGAATTCTGATGCTAATCGATCGATCCTGTTACGATTTTATTTGAATTGATTTTCATGCCAGTTTGAATTGATCTATTCGTGGCATGAATCGTTTGTTGTTTTAACACAGTTACAATGATTTGAAAATGATCTGGTCGAATTCATATTTCCTGTTGACAAGGCAGCTCAGCAATTGCTTGAGATTTGTTTTGATTATGTTGATTTTGATTGGATATGAAACAATTGCATTTCTGTTCCATATGATTCTATCACCCGACTTTGTGGTAACAAAAGAAACAAAGTTTTCCTATCTCTGTATTCGGTTGAATGATTTTTTGATCATGTTTGATTTCGAATGGTATAATAATTTTAAATTAAATGATTCATTTTCAAATAGTGATTGGAGGTTAATTGAATTTGATTCTTTAAAAGATTTTCAATTAATTTTAATACTGATTCTCTGTCTTATTTTAGACCAGCTACAAAATCATATGATTTTGTATCTAGTCTATAGAATTAGATTTTTATTATTTTATTAATAAAAGATCCTTCTAACTTGTTCATTTTTTGTCCTTTTCAGGTAAATTTGAATTGCAAGGGATATGATGGACAGTCTAGGGGATATTTGTGTATTTAGTTTTATTTTAGTTTCCTAGTTTAGTTGAACTTGGGAGATCCTCCCAGATTTCATGTAAACAGTTTGATAAATTCCACAGGGAGGTTTTACCCTGTGGAAAACTTATAAATACTTATTATTTTTGTAATAAGGATCATCCTCACTTGTGGGATAACCAGGCTATGGAATTCTAATACAAACTGAGACATAAGTTGATGTTCTACTACAGCTTTCGCTTTCATAATATCAATCTTTTGTTTCATGTTTATGCTTATCAATTTGCATTTGATTAGTGACTACTTTATCTATCATAGTCTTTTGCAGAATGATATGATTTAATTAATATGATCCATGTCTGATTTCTTTCACTAA
>SNQJ01S0041734.1:52453-100737 GCA_010110895.2 Picea sitchensis
TGCTGGTGCTACCTTTCAGAGAGCAATGGACATTGCTTTTCGAGGCTTAATCAATCACTCCGTCGTAGTTTACTTGGATGATGTGACCGTTTATTCTAAAAACAAAGACGATCATCTAGCTCACTTACGAGCCGTTCTGCTACGTTGTCGTAAATACGGCATCTCCTTAAACCCCAAAAAGTCCATCTTTGCAGTAGAACAGGGTAAATTACTAGGATTCATTGTGTCTAGTGATGGGATGATTATTGACCCTGAGAGGACTCAAGTCATCGCTAAGCTTCCCCCTCCTACATCCAAGAAATCCATGCAGTCTTTCTTAGGCCAGATTAACTTCGTGAGGAGATTCGTCCCCAGTTTCTCCAAAATGCTCAGGCCTCTACAGAACCTGATTAAGAAAGACATCCAGTATCACTGGCGACCCGCAGAAAACCAAGCTTTTAATGCTATAAAGAAGGCCATAATAGACGCTCCGTCTCTCATGAGACCTAATTTCTCTCAAGACTTTACACTCTATACTTTTACCTATGATCATTCCTATGCCGCAGTCCTAACTCATACGAATTCCGAGAACAACAAATTACCCATTGCCTTTATGAGTTCCTCTTTCAAAGGTGTTGAACTTAACTGCCCAGCGGTTGATCGACAAGCCTATGCTGTTTTCAAAGCAGTTAAGCATTTCTGGCCCTATCTTTTGAAGTCAAGGACGAAAGTCATTGTCCCCTACCCTGTCGTAAGGAACTTGTTAGTACATAAGGAGTTAGGAGATAAGAGAGCCAACTGGGTCACCTCCCTACAGGAGTATGACTTAGAGATCACCCCAGCTCAGATCGTGAGAGGCCAAGGGTTGTGTAAATTGGTTTTTGACTCAGAAAAAAAGACAGCAAGAAGATAATGATACGTCAAACCTAGAACTACGTGATCAAAGTTTGATTTGTTGCGCACAAAGCCTCTTTAGTCCCTGGTACGACGATATTAGATTCTGTCTTGAACATGGATCAGCCCCCCGTCACCTCGATCCCGCCAAAATAAGAGCGTTGAGACTTAAGTCTGCCTCCTTTCATCTAGTTAACGGTGTACTGTTTCGTCAGAATTTTGATGGCGTACTGATGCGCTGTCTCGAGAAAGATGAAGCAGAAAGAGTCTTTCTTGAGTTGCATGCAGGAGAAGCTGGTGGCCACTTCGGTGGTGACACCACTGCTCATAAGGTTTTAAGAACGCTTTTTAGGGATGCCCATGCCTTTTGTCGTAAATGTATCATCTGTCAGAAAGCATCAGAGCGGTTACAAAAACCATCCTTTCCCTTGCAACCCGTCTCAGTAGATTCTCCTTTCTAGCAATGGGGCCTTGACATCATAGGTCCCGTCAACCCTCCGTCCTTGAAACATCACAAGTATATTGTGACAGCCACAGATTACTTTACTCGATGGTCTGAAGCTGCTGCGCTAAGAACTGTCAACACCAGTCAGGTTATCGCTTTTCTAAACTCGAATATCATCACTCGTTTCGGTATCCCTGATTGCCTAGTCTTTGAAAATGCTTCATACTTTTCTTCTCTTGAGATGAGCGATTTTTCCTTGGAGAAAGGAATAAAGTTGAAGTATTCTGCTAGTTACTACCCCCAGGGCAATGGATTAGCAGAATCAACAAACAAGAACTTGATTAAAATTATCAAGAGAACTGTGGCTGAAAATCACAAGAATTGGCACAATGCACTGCTGAACGCACTGTGGGCTGATAGGGTAACACCTAAAGTTGCTATAGGTAACTCCCCCTTTTTCCTTGTTTATGGCAGAGAAGCCAGTCTTCCACCTCACATTCTTCTTCCTTCGCTTCAGTTATCACAAAAGGTCCAAGAAGAAGATTGTCCCCCTTTAGAAAACTGAATTAACACTTTGATGAAGTTGGAAGAAGTAAGAGCCCAGGCTAAGCGTAATTTAGATCAACATCAACAATTAATTAAAAGCTGGTTCGATTCTAATTCTGCTTCTGATAGGAATTTTGAAGTAGGCGATCTCGTCTTGAAGTGGGACAAACCACACGAAGGAAAGGGTGAGCACACCAAATTTCAAAACTTATGGCTTGGACCATTTTTAATTGCTGAAAAGTTGGGTCCTAGTTCCTTTCGATTACAGAATCTTGAAGGGCATCTTGACACCTATCCGATGAATGGCCAAGCCCTGAAGAGATACTTTGCTTGATAACTACCCTTGTATATTATATATATTTTTTACTTTTGTTTGTACTTTCTTTTGCTTTCTGTTTTCAATTTTGATTTGAATTTATCAGTTTGTGTTTTTTGAATAATATACATACATGTACACTGAGCTATTCAGGCAAAGACGATAGAAAATTTTCTTCGCTGAAATAACTTCTGAAGATTTATACAAACATCAATAGTATATCTTTGAAAATGATATCTATGTTGGAAAATTTTGTTGTTTGAAAGAAGTTTACTGATTTCAATCTTTGAGCGAAGTTTGTCATGATCATCTATTATCTTTTTACGCTGTCCCTTTTCCGTAAAGGAATGACTCAAAAGATGTCTCCCTGTCATAGGAAGTTGTTTTTATGAAACATCTCTGGAACTGAATAAAGGACGGTGCTAAAAAATTATGATGAGGTCTAAAAAAAAAATATATGTTAAAATATCAGAATTTTCAGCGTCACCCCGCTTAGCTATATATCTATAAAAGAAAAATTAAAATTATTAATAAGAGCTGTGGGAAGTGCTTGTAAACTCGTCGGGATACTGAAAAGGTCTGCTGGCAGTGGGTAAATGCATGCATGGCGCCAAGACAACTCTGTCGGGGTACTGAATAGGCCCGCTGGCAGCGAAGCAATGTTGGGTACATAAAAATCTGCAAAAAGATAAGAAACCTCTTTAATGTCCTTTATTCTGATCCAGAACTTCTTGACAAGATACAGATGTCAGAGTGGGTTAAATGGCAACCCTGTCGAGGCTATGGACGCCTGCTGGCAGCAGTGGCCATGCCAACAGTATCAAAGATTTTATCTTTAATATCGTGACTTGCTGATCTTAAGACTGTTATTGGTTTCCATCTTTTAAAACATTGCTGGAAAAAATGACTGATGACGATGTTTATACAAATTTCTGGTTGTTATTTTTGAGTTGAAATTTTCTTGGTTGTCCTAATCTGAATTTGTTACTTTTGCAGAGATAACTGCTTCTTCCAGTGTGTCGCCATTGTTGGTAGCCGATTCACCTTTTTCTATTATCCTATAAGCTGCCTACACCTATGTCTTGCGAACGCCAAATTTTTCGTCGCATTTTTCAAATAGACGACATTTTTATTTCTTGCGACATTGGCACTGTTGTCTTCGTCAAGTTTTCACGACTGTAAACATGAAAAATTCTCCTTTCGATGTTTTTTTTCGATCATTATCTGAGCTGTGGTTATTACTTTTGTCATTTGCGCTTACCTTTTATTGATCGTTACACGATTGGCAATATCTTTTGATCAGTTCTCATACTTCGATCGATTATATGGCTTGATTTTGTTTTTGAGTTTGTAAGACATTGAGCATTTGGATTTGCATTTTATGACTTGCCTAATCTTTGATTCTATGAAATGCATAAGGGTTTTGATTAAATTTTTATATGTATGATAGGATCCTTATGTTAATATTTTATATGTGTTTGGCTTGTCAACTATTTGGCACCTTGGTTAAACTTATGAATCAATGCATTAGCGCATATTTGATTTTAGGTGATGATTTGATGTTGGGTGTTTAAAGACTATGGCATAGTGTTAGTGCGTATTTGTATGCACATTGGATTTGGTTAGTTGTACACCTGACTTAATGGATGATCCACTATTATGAATAGCTATATCGACAGTTGTACTTTGACCATAATTGTTTTGCATGGCAGTGAATGACTCCACCACCCTCGCATGCGCACATTAACGATTACCCCCTTTTGCTCGTTCATTGCTGTTAGAACAAATAGCTCTGCTCCTGTATGTGTTTGAACCCTTCTCTTACCATGCATTCAACTCCATGGCACCAGTCGTGCGAGTTGAACCCAATGGCAAGCATGCCCTGTTGATGTTTGATAATGCCTGCCAAGATTTGGCAGACAGTGGGTGGGTTACCTTCGTGGAATGTTTCGATGGCTTTAACCTTTGTGTGGTTCAACAGTTTGCCACAACCTTTGATGGCTGTCGAGCCAAAGTCGGCGATATACAATTGGAAATTGATGAGAAGTTTATCAGTCTTGCTACGGGTTTCCCTGCCACTGGACAACGATGGTCCAAGAATTGCAAAGTTGAAGAGGTCCCATGGACACTGCTCTTCCAGTCACGCAAAATCACCTCCTATGATAAAGGTATGCACGTGACCATGCTTAAACAATGTTGGCACGATTTATTAATGATAATCAAATAGTTTATCACCTATGAGGGTTGATACGGGTTTGTGTTCTTACACCACCTACGTTTGCTTATGGTTTTTCTGGGTTATCAGCTCAATATGCCCTATTATTTGCATAGAAGCCTGTTTAAAATGTCGAAGAAGTACAAAAGGAACCAGGCTGATAGTATCCTTTTTCATTATGGGCTGGTGAAGCTTATTGTTGTCTATCATTTGACTTTGCACACAGATAGCTGGAGAAATTTCGTTGCTCGGAATGGTTTTGAGGATTCTAACCCTACACATGTTGACAAACCTGTGGTGAGTGAGGTCAAGGTTGTACCCCTAGTGACCTACCATATCCTTCTACCTAAACCCTCGGCCAAACCTCCTATCGACTTACCCCACACTGTGACTAATAGTGTTGAGACTGTTAAGCCTGTGAGCAAATAGCCCAAGGCCCACCCCACTGCAAATGCCAAAGAGAAAAAAAATGCACGTTTGATTTCACGGATGGCGAGGAATAAACCAAAACCCCCTGTCGAACTAGACCCTATCGTGTTGAGTGAGGACTCCGATTCGGAGGTGGAGCGTTTCTTGGCTAGCGAATACCCCTATTCGATAGGTTTGTGTGCCGAACCCCCATATGACTTTGTGTCAAACCTACCCCCCTGCCTACAGGACGACCCTAACAACCCAGTCATTAAGTTGCCTTGTGAAACCCTCGTTCATTTGCCTAAATCCTCTCCTGCTCTTTCCAAACCTACAGTGTCACCCTGTGATCTATGCAATTTGTGGTTGGAGCGGTATTACAATGATGTCCCAATACTGCAGTCAAATATTCAGTCGCTAGAGGACCAGATTGCAGCCCTGACCAGTCAAAAGGCCAAGCTACAATCGATAGATAAGAAACAAAATATGACCGGCTCCATCTTGTTTAAAAATGTGGAATCAGCCACGACTGTTGTTAATTCCAAGATGGTATAATTGAGCAGCCTTGTCGCTACACAGGTATGGAAAATTTCATTTCATTGTGTAAATAATCTAGGTTTATATAACGATTTGATTTCGGTTTTAAACAACTTTGTTCATTTCATTTGAATGGCTTTGTTACATTGCATGCATTCTATATATAGCGTTGTTTTGACTAAATGGAATTTCATTTTTTCAATCATTCTCAGTTTAGATCCCATTAGATTTTCATCGATTTGATTGATCTTGGTGTGGATTTGATTTGTTTGATTGAGTTAAAATGGATGCTCTGCTGTCAATCGAATTTGTTTGTACCTATTATAGACATGAATTGTTCCTCATATTCAATTTAGAAAGTGATCACATTCCGATTCAATTTCGTTATAATGCATATGCTATGATTGGCAACGGTTTTGATACAGTTAATTGTTATGGTTTTATGTCCCATATGACCTTCGAGCAACAAAAATACAATTCGGATTTTTTCCAATATGACTTTGTACAAGCACACCCAAATCGTGAATAGATTCAATTCATCACGATTATGTTTAAAACCCAACCCGTTAATTCGCATTGGTTTATTGTTAGCTCGACCATGTTATCAGTTGGATTCGTAATTGCAATGGATACTCTGTTTGAAATTGATTTGTAGAACGAGATTGGCTATATCCAGATTCATGATTTATTTCTATACTAAACTCAGACGTGATTTGTTTGAAATTAATGATTTCGTTCAATACCAATCAAGATTATTTACCCAGTTTGTAATTATAAAATCTGTTGATTCTATTAAGATAGTGATCACAATTAATCAATCCTGTCTGTTGACTGTGCAAGGATCAACGATCGGAATCTATCACAAATTTGGTTTGGTTGATGCTATAACGTACGACTTCATTTTCCCATAGTCGAAACAGTCTTTCTATCTGCATATTCGATTAAACGATATGAATCTTTTTCTATATCATTATAGCTATAACGAGTGGAAAATGGTTGTGTTGGATTAAATCATATCAAATATGATATGATTCATTATCAATTTCAATTGGATATGAAACAGTCTTGTTACTGTTTGATTATGATTTACCCGATTTGGTGGTAACAAAATAACAGAGTATTCTTACCCCTGTTTTTGATTGAATCATTTTGATCCTGTTTAATGTTTAATGATAAAATCATTTTGATTCATTTTTAAGTAATCATTGGAAGATAATTGGATTTAATTCTTTTAAAAGATTTGATTCGATTTCAATTCTGATTCTGTATATTATTTTAGACTAGCTACAGAATCAGATGATTATGTAGCTAAGTCTGTGTAATCAAATTTTTATTATTTTGCTCATAAAATATCTCTCTAACTTGTTATTTTTGGTCCATTTCAGGTGAATTCGAAATTGCATTGGATTGGATGGACAATTTAGAGGATGTTTGAAATAGTTTGTTTCATTTTAGTTTCCTAGTTTAGTTGATTTTGGGAAAATCTTCCCAGATTATGTAAACTGTTTGATATTATCCACAGGGAGGTTTTACCCTGTGGAAAGACTTATAAATACCTATCATTTTGTAATAATATCATCCTCATTAGTGGGAGAACAAGGATATGGAATTTTAATACAGACTGAGACAGAATTTGATATTCTGCTACAGCTTTAGCTTTTCATGATATCAATATTTTGTTTTGTGTTTATATGTATCTATTTGCATTTGGTTAATGACTACTTTAGCTATCTTAGTATTTTGCAAATGATATAATTAATCAATAATCCATATCTGATTTCTTCCAAGTGTTTAAAAAACATAGCAATTGCTTGATTCAATTTGTGAATGGCAGATTTCTCTTCTTCATAAGTTGAATTATTAAGTATAAGTTTTTGCATAACAGGTTTCCCTTATTGCAGAGATTTATAAATCATATAATTGTTATGATTTTCTATGTCTTGTTTGTCCTGTTAACAACTCAAAGAGCAGTGCAGCCTATCGTTTACGAGAAGCTTTTGGATTATCCGGTGCGAGTTTCCTTCCTCCGACCAGCTTCGAATTCATCATATACAGGACAAATTTGGAGCGTTTCCAGGTTAGTTTGTCATTTGTTTGTTTAGTGTATTTATTAGTAGTTTAGTTTAGATATAAGTTTAGTTAGATTTATAGGTAGAATTAGTATATTAGATTGTTTAATTTCAGTAAGTTTTATGTCTTATTTATAAAATTATAAAACCAAAAAAGAAATACCTTTCTCTATCTTAGGGCAGATTGCAAATGAGTTTTCCAGGTTTTATTTAAATCTGTATTTTGTGAATATTGTATATTTTGTAGATAAGTTATATTTTAGGTAGTAGTTAGTATAATATTAGTTAGTAGTTTGTATTTATAGATAGTAGATTAGTTAGTTTATTTAGTAGTTAGTTTTAATTAGATTAGTGTATTAGTTAGTTTTATTGTTAATTAGTTTAGTTTGTTGTATTTAGTTTTAGTTAGTTAGTTTTATTTGTTTTAGTTTAGATTAGTTTTCTCTTTGGTTTTCTTAGGACCTTAGATCGGCCAACGGAGCCGCTAAACCCGTCAGGGTGGTTCATCCCAAACGGCTTGGGTTATTAGACAACCCCGGACCGGTTCCACTCTCCCAGTTGATGGACGGTCAATTTCGCCCGTCAACAGGACTTCAGGCTGCAGTGAGACATGAGGAGGCACTGGGATACTGGGGACTTGTGGGGCTTGGAAGGGAGGCCTTTCAGGCCTAGGTTGGACCACTCCTTGCTCAATCCAATTAAAAAGTCCATCTTGAAAAAGCTAGCCTAACTCTTGCGAGTCTGCATCAAAGTGTATAGAGAATCTTGGCCTTCTAGGGCCCCTATTCCAATTACCTCTTACTCAGTTACCTCTGTCATGGCTACCTTTGCTGAAAAATCTTAATTGTGTATGCATATTTGATTAGCAAATAGTTTCTTTAACAACCATACATGCCAACTCTTTTAAAATATGAAATAAAATTTGGCTCAGCTACATATCAGACTCATGTAATCCAATCCATACAAATTTTTTAATAGTTGTCAATGAGCAGGGGGTGAACAAAGGTTTTGGGATATGTGAGGGGTTGTATTGAGTGAAAAATGTTAAAATGAGGGGGAAACGATCATGATTACTGCTCACAGACAACAAACAATCAACTGTATCGTAACCAAAAGAATATATCACTGTAATTCATCCATGCGATCCATTAACTGTCATAATACATAACTTATCTTAACTATAATTAAATTTTAGGAACAAGGAGTGGATAGTGAATATGGGAAGGCGAGAGGAATTGTAATTAGTGAAAATTCAAATAATGGTAGGGAAAAAGAGTGGATACTGTTTGAAAAATCAATTAAGTAATCCATAAAAATAGTTATGTATTCAATACAACTATTCCAACATCAATTAAACAATTATTGTGTGCTAAAACCATTACTATGTACTAAAACTTGTTCACTGTCCACATTCAATTTTCTTAAAATCTTACAGAATAATCATACTCAGAAGCCTCATGACTTCACCCATCTTGTTAAAAGACTTTTGTTTCTTTTTCACTTACTTCCCTTTCATATTTAAAACAAAATCCAAGGAACACACAGTCATTTGTTTCAACGTTGTTCAACACAAAACATCACCACTGCCCATAATTAAATTTCTCAAATCAAACACAGACACAAGCTCTTTTAAAACATGCCCGATTCCATTCCTTTAACCAATTTAACCATTAAATTGCAATGAAACCATACTACTAAAAAACCTATGCCCATCTCTGGTGGTGCAATAAAACGATACGATGCACGATATCCATAAATCATATAGAGTGGACAGCCAAGCCACGATTATCAATACTTCAAATTGCAATAATCTCGATCGGGCAATTTAAAAACACAGTAACAACAATCATCACTTCAATTTATACCACAATGTAGGAAACATATAGACCAGCGCATAACACAAAAAAAACATTTATGTGACTGTACATATCTAATTACTCCCAATCAAACCATAAAACAATGATGATCTGTTGATTCAACTGTCATAATAACAGAATGCATCGACTATATACCAATAATCATTTATGATTACAATTGTTTAATAAACCTGATCAACTGAGATGAGCCAATAACCAAAACCATTGTCAACGCTATTCCACCAACTCATGACAGTCAACAATATACCTGACAGGGTGTAACTGGTTCAGTTTATTAAAATCAGTCTCTGAGTAATCAAGGGTTCGCTCGGTGGAATCAACAAAGGGATATTGGAGGTCGACCTTGTCGATAGTAGGTGAGAAAACCTTGAGACAAGAAAGGTGGAACAACATGCATTATAACCCTTAGCTCATATGATAGGGTGACAGTTCGACCCCAGGTAGGAGAGACTATGAATAAAGGAGTGGAGGTTTCTTACTAGCTAGTAAACAACACTGAAAACATGTAGGGGCATAACCCTCGTGGTTTTCCCCAAAATTCGAATAATGATGATAGAAATGCAGAGCCCATGTAATAGAAACCAACCCTAAAGAAATACTATTGGCATAATAGCCACCATAACCAACTGTGCAAATACCAATAACATAAAACGAGCCCATGACTAGGTGGAAAACGATATGCAATGACCCAAAGGTGGTTCAAATCATACACATCAACCCCATAACACCAAATGTGATCGGATGTGGTTGAAAAGACTATGAGGAGACGTCTAGGAAGTCCAAATAGAATGAAACCCTCCAACAAAAACCCATAGAGACAACAGAGAGCCATCACAACTTCCACCACATAGAACATTCAATGAAATCGTGACTTCAACCATCAAATTTTCCATTTGCAATGAATAACACAAACAATCATTGTAGAGAAACACCATGAGTTTACATAGTTTCCAGCCTCAAGAAAAACCGAGACCAATACATCATTGACCCGACATTTATTTCATAAACAGAGCGAGTTCATGGATGGGCGAAAAAAACATACCTGTAACCAAATGACCTTAAAAACACGATCTTGGTCGAGCAATTCCTTCCACGCCTGAATATCAGAGCTTAACCACGGAAAAAATCAAATGAGAAATAACCAAGCTAGGGTGACATCTAGTGGGAGAAGTATGGAGTGATGTGCATTTACTGCGCGTCGCTTCCATCCTCCATATCATTCAATTTCATAGTACACGCCAGCCAGCCAAACCATTTCCATTAACCCCATGCTATTAATTCCATGCATCAAAACTTGCACACATTACTTGCCAATTGTGCCACCCAATCAATATTAACCATTGCCCAAAACATGCTATAACATATATCACATGCACCTTCATATAACTCAATAAAATTGTATAGCCACTAACATTGCGAGTTAGGACCAACATCAACCCTTTTAAATTTTAATTGCACATAATATAGCATAGTTTCTTTTTTTGGATTTATTCCATATTGCTTTTGTCTCTTGTTATACTAACATGTGTCTTGTGCAGGTGTAACATGTGACAAATCATGGCTACAATAGCAATGTAATTCCAGTGAACATAATCCATTTATAACATGGATATTAGAGCTTAGAGTAATGAAAACAACACATAAAAATCCATTATCCATCTGTCATCATGTCGCAAATAAAACCATTATTTCATCATCAATAATGTGGAAACCTGTAAGCAGTGTCAAACAACAGCATAAATGTGTAATAAGAACCTTATTTGATCCTCCAATCTGCAAGGGGGTCCCATCTACTAGTATTATATATCATTGGCTTAGTTTAAATAATAGGATTTAGCAAGACTTTGCAGGTGAAATCCTCGTTGCGATTTTGATCATCAACAATGGGTCAATCTATCCATCAACACTCCATGTCTACAATGAGGGCCTCGATATATTATCTCCTTAGTTATCCCTAGAAATGGGGGATAACATCTGGCTCTTACTCGTGGACATGTACTCATCGTAGAGTGCATGAGAACCTCAACATCTCTTGGTTAGACATGTGCCTACACTGAAACAACAAACTGTAATATCGAGGGTGGCTTATTCAACCTTTCCTCATATAATCAAAATAAAAACTTCAAAATTGACAACTAATTTAGAAAAGAAAATTTTGTACTTTTTCGATATAATATAATGAAAGAAAAATATGTAAATCAATAATGCAAGTGGAACAAAATGAAAATCATAAATGAAATGCAACTAAAATATCATGATCAATCAAGATGCAAATGCAAGAAATCAAGATGACCTACCTACTTTCCTGGGGCCTGGACCCTGAATAAGTCAAGTACCTTGAATATAGGGTCAGAGAAGAGACCCATCCACTAGTAATGGCATATTTCTCCCATCCATGGCTGATAAGTAATATTATCTTTCTCAAACTTCTTATTGATGATGTAAGGGCCAAGCCAAAAGTCATTATTCTTCTGATCATACTTAGGTTTTCCCTTCTTCTTATCCCACATGAGTGCAAGGCTTACTTCACTGTAGTTGATGTAAGGTATATTCTCAATGTATGGGTATGAAGGTGGTTCTATGTTAATTGCATCCTTATTGGATTTTTCATGTTCTTTTTCCCTTTTATTTTCTTCTTTCTTTAATATCTTGAGGGACCCTAGCTCCTTCCCTTGGAACTTTGCAAGATTTTTTTTCTATTTGTCTATTTTTGAAAGTAGCACATCTATGAAGACCTCCTACATAAAAGGTAGGTCTCGTGGATCATAGTCAATGGTATCTGGAACCTCATCGAAATCATCCTCGTTACTGTAATCAGGGTCATTTTGATCCAACACATGTTTCATGGACACCTCTCGGTTATAGAGAATCTCAAAGGTACCATCTCCCATAGGAATGTGCGCATGAGTGAGGTCCATGTTGAGAAATCCACCAAGGGTGGCTACCCAACTACCCTATTCATTGATAAGAGAATTCCCAAAGGGTATGGAACATCAATCACCACTATGTTCATGATAAGGCCAATGTAAGGGAAATATTCCAAGTAGACTTCCACGTCTTTTATGAGACCATAAACCTTCACCTTTTTGGAATCAATGCCACAAACATTTCCATATGGGTGAGTTGTCTTCAAACCAAGTTGTTTCATGACCTTCAAAAACATCACATTTGTCGAGGCCCCGAAATCTAGCATGCAATTGTTCAAGTGGAGACCATTCACACTAAGATATATGTAAAAGGAGGGTTGACATCCCTCTATCTTCCATGGTACATGGTGTTAAAAATCACATGGGGATCTTCTTCCTTGTTTGGCACCTTCAATTCCTTAAGCACGTATCTTCTAACATAAGTATCTTGCACATTTCCACCATAGGAACTAACATATTTATCTTTCCAAACATGGCCGTGACATCTATGTTCAACTAAATTTCTTCATCTATCTGTGTTGGCTTCGGAAGAAAATCATGGATTAGAGGTGGGAAGGATGGGGTGACTTTCCTTGTTGGTTGAGATGAAGCTTCTTTTCTCGGATAATATGGAGCTTTTCTCTCTGAATTCCTTGGAGAAATGAGGGGAACCTTATTCCTTCCAGCGTAAGTCAAGACTTACCTCTTCTTCAATTCTCTCCTCTGATTCTCACTCAATTGGTTAAGCACTCTGATTCATCCTTCTCTCGCCCCCCTTTTTTCTGAATTTCATCAAGTTGTTCCTATGTGATTTCCACATACTCATCATCATCATATTCATCCTATAAAGCGAAGATTGTATCTATTAAGTTCATATTGTCAGGTGAGTCCTCCTCCTTCCTGGGACATTCCTCTTTTGGATGAGGTTCTTGACAAGGAGAGCACCATTGTGCTTCATCAATGTTGACCATCCCAACATGTTCAAATTATCAGGAGCCTTTGCCTCTTGTTGAGGCCTTGCCTTCCATCTTGTAGCATCCTTCTGTTGTCTAACAAATGGAGGTCTCAAAGCATCCTGATTTCTCTCCAAATTCGTCAATCGAGTCAAAACTTGATTTTGAGTCTAGACGAATTGAGTATTCATCTAATCAAGCTTTTGAGCTATGAGAAATATTGGATCTAGTGCAGTATTGCTTGATATCTTCGTCTTTGCTTCTATTTTGGCATGAGGATGTTGAAAAGGATATATCTTGGAGTGGAGAAGATTCTCCTTGATCTTTGCATTGTACTCTTTGGCCAATTCCAAAGTGTTAGGTTTCTCATCCTCTAAGATGAAACCGAATTGCCCCTCAAAGGCATTCACATGGATGAGACAGACAACCGCATATGATGGGCACAAATCCTTTGGGATCTGGCTATACAATTGTCAAATATGGTATCAAATTCACTCACTGTTTCATTCTCCTTCTTAATCTGATTGAACTAAGTCATTAGCATTATGTTATCCTTCTTTGTTCCCATCTACTCTTGAACAACTTAGAGAAATCTTCATATGTTTCCAGGTGATCGTCAAGGAATTCTTTGAACCACCTTTAGGAATATTCAGTCAAGAATGTGGCTAGTAGATTCATTGCCACATCTTCATGTTCCACTTCTTCATTTTCCACGTCTCAACCAATTGCATATAGGTTATTTTCAGTTGTGACCACATTGTTTCACGAAAACTTAGGCAACCATTTGTTGGTTTCTTTAGGCATTGTATTGGGGTATCTAGCAATGGAAGCCATGTTCAAGGGATTGTAGAGGTATTTTTCCCAAGGATGAGTGGTGTAAATGGAATATTACCGTGGAAAAGAGTTTTGAAAACAAGGGAGTTGAGAGGAGAGGCTTTTTGCGGTAAACCTTGGAAGTTTTAAATCTTCCAAGGGGAAGGGTCTTTTGGGAAGATGGATTTTGGGGTGGTAGAGTCGTCAGATGAGCTTCATCTCATGAAGGAAAGAATGGAAAGGTAACTTCCCTCAAGTGGAGTCGCAAGGAAAGCTAGAGGTAAAGGCTTTGGGATCAAATCTTACCAAAGTGTCATTAGGGCACGAAACAAGATTCGAAATCCTCCCTGACAACGACACCAAAATGTTATCGCACAAATTGTAGGTTGAGAAAATCCTGAACCAATCCACAAACATGGGACAACTATGAGAGTATCTACCCGTTGTCACCTTAGCTGGACACTCTCCTCACTTTGGTGATGATGAAATTCACCACAAGGGGGGAATCTCGATGACCCTAGGGGGATTTAGACGAAGAGTGGTATAATGGAATATGAAACCCCTATAGGTCAAAGTAAGAAGTGGAAAATGGCGAGAATTTTCGGTGAGGGTAGGTTTCCAAGGTGAAGTGTACCTACAAGAGAGTGTTATGCATGCCCGAGACAAGACAAAATATGGATATACAAGCCAAATAATCAAGTGGAAAAGCAAGTGAAACTTGTTGTCCTATATTTCAGTAGTAAACAAGAATATATATCTGCAAGTAAATGATAAAAGTAGCTGCAAAATGTATCACTAAATTCAAGTAAATAATGCAAGAGACTAAGCTAGCAATGACTAGTTTAGCTCAAGTGTGATATAGAAAGACTTTAGTGACGAAAGAGGGTTGTTAGAAGATGTTTTTAGAGGATTATTATGACAGACAAGTGGCTCTAGTAAAAAAATTCTACAGCTGCAAATTCTAATCAAAGAAATCAACAAACAACTTTCCCAACAAATAGAAAATACCAAGTATATTAACAATAGCAACTTGTAGCTCGCAGTGGTGTAGACCGATTGGCATGTGTCGTGTAAATGGAAGGAATTGTGTAAAAGGAGGTCTCAAGTTCGATTCTCACCCTGCTTTAAATGTGTTCCATGCTTGCAGGATGTGTGGCACACCTGGGGGTATATGGGTAGCAGACGGGTATCGACCACATGTCACACAAGTACGAGAACCGCGAGTTGTCGATTCCCCCAACATTAGAAAAAAAAACAATAGCAACTTGTAAGCAAATTTCAATGGTAGATTAGTGAGTACAGTAAGATTTTAAGAGTGTTTTTGTTGTAGCCCTAATGGTTGTAGCACAAATTTATTATAGCAGCAAGAGATACTCGGAAAAGCTAGACACCCTAGTGGCTCAAGCAAGCTAAAAGCATGTAAAACTGATTCCACTTTAGACAATTGACATATCTCAAAAAAATCATGCATATAAATGCAAGTATTTTATTTCTACAATGCAATTTTCATATTAAATCTTTAAATCTATTGTTTAAATGGAGTCTTGTTTATAAGAGTTGGATCCATAATTTCTCTAGGAGTGTAAGCCCTTTTACTCCCCAGAGCATGCAAAACCAACAAAGGTAAATCTAGGAGGGTGTAAGCCCTTTTACTCCACCTAGAAACCTTGTAAAAAATGAATTATCAAATATAAAATAAGATGGACCTTGGTGGAGGATGTATGCCCTTATACTCCTTCAAGGGTTTTATACAAGAATATCATGAAACAAGAAGAAAATATCAACAAGTGTAGAAATTTCCTTACCAAATTCACAAGATAGAAAGATAAACCCTAGATTTACCAATTAAATTCCATCCACATGCAAGAAGACAATCCTCCAAGAGGTTTGCACCACCTTAGCTCCACAATATACCAAGATAAGCATCCAAAAAATGTTGCACAAGAGAGAGATAGTCCAAATGCCCAAATAGGGTGAAAATTTCAGCCAAGTAGTCTTCTCAAGAGTGAGAGCTATGATATAAATGAAATTATTCAAGCCTTTATTTATAAAAGGCTTCTAAAAAGTGTTTGTCCACATAACATTAGGTTAAACCACAAAACAAGGGGGGCATCCCCCTTAATGTTTCCCCTTTATAAGTTTAATTTAATCTTTACACAAAGAAAACCCTAAAATATGATGTCAAGCCCTAATTGGGTGACATATTGGCACATTTGGCAAGTCGTTGAGATTGGAGAAGAGGTCGTTGGGCCTCAAAAGGCCATATCTCCATGGTGTAAGGGCTTCACTCCATCCAAAAGTGTCACTTCTCCAAAAAGTCATTCTCACCACCATCAAACCCTAGCCCTAGTTAAGATGTCAAGCCTCAAAATGCATCGTTTTAGTCTCCAAAGGCAGGTCGTTGGGCTAGATAGGGCTAGGCGTCAACTCCAAGGTCTCCCTTATTTCCTCCGAAAGCAATGTCCATCCTCTATTTTTCCCCAAGGTCTTGGTCATGGCATCCATCCATGGTATTTATTCCCCCCAAGAAATCCCAAGTTAGGCTTGCTTCTTCAAAACGTCCACCAAACAAGGTCCAGCAAAGACAAATGAGTGCGCCCTCCAAGGGTCTCAAGTCAAAAGTATCATAGCAAGTAAAATCACATTTAATCCAAGATACACCTAAACATGTGCATCAAAACTACCTTATCAAATTAAACAAGTTCTCAAAGACCCTATTCAACTTGCCAAGTCTAGGTATGAGAGGGTTGTCAAGATGACTTATTAGGTGAGCCATTCCTCAAGTCAATGAGTGTTTCCTGAGTGGACCCTCTCTTAGTCATGTAATTAAAATGGAGTGGATGGGGGTAAGACTTTTGGGTGCATGACATATAAGGGTTAGTATTGTCTCATTTATGGGTGCTTTTGTTGAGGGTTCTCTACACCTTGGTTTTCAATGCATTTTTTTCAAGCCCATTTATTGCCATAAATTTATTAAAGTCCAAAACAATTGGGTACTACAATTGGATAACATAATAATTGAAAGAAGTACCACAATGTCACTTGAATCCATAGGTACATAGAGTTCCATATGGGTAAAACAAAGGGTGTACTACACTTGTGTAGATCCCTCAACAAGTGGGACATTTATATATGTAAAATTTTCTTTTGCAGGTCTTCAATTCTTTTGAGAGAAACGTTTCATTGTTCTCAATACCTCTTTGGGAGAGCATATAGAAGGTATTATTTTGGCTTTTATATATTACCAACTACATTCCCTTATATATTACCAGCTACATTCCCTCTAGGCCTTCAACCCTTTCTTCTCATGAAATGAGGTACAGTCACTTCTTGGGTCAGTACACCCAAAAATCCAAAAAAATAAGGAGATGAAAGGAATGAAGTGTGAAAAATGATAAGTATGATCAATAATGGTACAATGACTCATCAAGGAGACCTCCTAGTAGAAAACACATCCCCCAAGGTGACCAATTTCTAGGGCACAATGTCAACCACCAAGGTGAAACAAGGCAAAGAACATAATTTCCAAGAAGACGTTCTATAATCAAAAGCAACTTTAAATGCAACATACTCAAATGCCTCAAGTATTAAAGTGACACTTACCACAATACCTTACTTGTACCTCATGGAGAAAGACCCATTGTCTTCCGAAAACAAGCTGATGCAATGGATGCCATCATGAAGAATCGAAGAAGAATGGTGGTGAAGAGAGTCTTCTTCTGTGTAAGCGGAAATCATGGGTTGATATATCCCTTGACTCACAAATCCCTATCTCTCAAGATAGAAGATTTGATAAGAAACTATTAACTATTTCTTAGAAAAGGGACATGGGTAGGCACTCTAATCAAATATTTATCCCTCATGAGTTCCAGACCATCCTAATCCTCCTAGATCTCATTATAATATGTAGCAACATGCTATTAAATAAATATACATGTTCCCATTTATGCTAATGTCATGAAGTTTAACACGTTTATCTCTTTGATATTTATCATTCCATAAGGGACTTATTACTCTTTTCTTTGCCTTATATATACAATTTATCCTTGAATTATCCACCTTCTAATTCCTTGAAGTGGTGTTCAAAAAGCTAAACCCTTTTTGATCCCTTTGAATAAAATTGCAGAAGGGTACACTTCACTTAGATGTGGAAGGAATTAGAGACCATAACAATGGATTCCCTTGACATAAGATTATATGAGTGCATAGAGCCATTTTGACTATCCCCAAAGATATATAAAAGAATTTCCTAATGTACAATAACAATTCCTAAATCAAACTTATATATTGATTAGAAACTTGCATCATCCTTTCATAGTTTGTTGTAAACTAGATTGTGAAAGAATTCTCAAGCAAAACATCAAGAGGATACTTGAAGAAGATACATTTTTCATCCACACACTAGCTTTGTATGTGGCACTCAAGTGACATTTACACCAACTTTCTAGATTCTTCCCATGGCAAGCTAAGACTAAGTTCAAAGTTCTAGACCAAGAAGTACAAGGGTGACAAATATGCTATGAAAATTAGTGTTAGACTTAATTCAACCAATAATTCACTTGTTCATCGTTGCTGTTTTTATAGTGAGTATAAATTCAAATTTTTATAAATTTATTTATTTATAATTTAAATACTTGTAAGAAGCTTGTCCACTACCAATTTTGCAATCTTATTACATATAATTTATAAAATTGCATCATTCACTAACTTAT
This sequence comes from Picea sitchensis, assembly GCA_010110895.2. Classification (NCBI taxonomy): domain Eukaryota; kingdom Viridiplantae; phylum Streptophyta; class Pinopsida; order Pinales; family Pinaceae; genus Picea; species Picea sitchensis. The sequence continues at coordinate 71,124 of SNQJ01S0041734.1, forward strand.
TAGTTAAGTTTTAATCATCATTATTATTATTATTTTAACCTAATAATAGAGTACAAAACCTCCAAAATTGGTTGTTCTACATCCATATGAGAGGAACTAAATAATATTGGCGTCTGGCTTGGTCGTGACCTTCAAATTAGATTATTATTATTATTAAATAAAAATTATAACAAAATTACTTCCAAAATTATGGTAAGTTTGGAGTTATTCTCACATTTGTCTCACCAAAAGATAAGTGGAGTAATCGTTGGAAGAAATTTTCAATTATTTTATGTATAAGTAATTATTCGACTATTTTTTCAAATTAGGTCTTTATTAAGTTTATGTTTAATATATTTGTGATTGTATTATTATTATCTCTTTTTAATATTTTATGTGAATTTTAAACTATTTTTTTAACTTGTGATTGTTATTAATGTGATGTTACATGTTATTTTGTTATGATGGCATATTGTTACTATGTCAAGATTTTTTTTTTCTTTTCAATATTTCTACTCGAATTATTATTATTTTTAACTGAAACTAGGAAATATTATATTAAAAAAGTTGTAGCATAGCTAAACAACAAGCATACAAGTAGTATTTTTATAAACTTTTATACAAATCGGTAGCTACACACGCACTATATCTAGTGATCACGCAGCAACAACCAGAGTCTGTTATGCAAAGGTGACAAAGTTTCCAGCAGTACACATGATTACTGGGACACCCCTTGAAAGAAAACGTCAATTTACCACAACATGAAGGTCGAATCTTACTCATGACCAAACGATTGAAACAAATGTGTCATTTATGTTATGATTGGGCGCAATCGGGTTTCTATTTATAGTAAAATTTGTTGAAAAGGTTGTATAGGGGGGAAGTAGTCGAATCTGGGATTCTAGGGGAAAGTAGTTCGAGCATAACATTCCAAGAGGGCGTTATTTTTCTATATATTTCATTTTTTTGATGTAATTCGGGTTGGAAAAATAGAGTAGACAGGGCACTCTTGAATGTAATTTTATGAATCTGATGGAAATATAATGTAGAGGTCCTAAAGCTTTTGATTAAAATATTCTAATGGTGATGGTTTGATGTATTGTGATCCTATCTTCGTATGTACTTCTTGTTTCCTTCAAATTCATGTATGTTTCATTTGTTTAAATTGGAAATATTTAAAGGGTTTAAAATTCATCTGGTGGTGCTTTAGACTCAACCATTTAAACTTTGTGTTTTCTTCTAAGTTAAGTCGGAATTCATCTCTAATGGTGCTATGCTTTTCTTTATGTTTCTCCTTTCTTTTTCCATACACAACGATATTGAAACCAAAATACCATTACCTTTTTAGCCTTTATCCTCTCAAATCTTCCCTTACCATTCATTGATTTCTCTTGTTTTCGGGGGGTTGGCTCCCTATCCCAAAGGTACTATACTTCCTTGCCAGTGAAACTAGAAAAATCTTTCTCAAGTATCTAAATATAGCCATCAGTCCAAAGTTATTATCCATCAGAGACTAGGTCTCATAGAGAGCCCTCTCTTGATTGGAAAGTCTAGTTTCCAGTCTTAAAGTTGGTTTGCAGGTTACTTTGGTAGATCCCTGCTCATCAACCCAACCATTTACCAAATGCTAACATTTTGGCGTCGCTATCGGGGATGGAATTGAAAACTTTCCCTGGGAAAAATGACTAGAGTTGTAGATTTGATTCTTGAGGGTAACAGGGAATCATATACCTATATTGGTTGAAACTCATCTTACCCTGGCGACTTCATTGAATAATATCAGTAGCGTAAATTAGTTCAAATCAGAAATCTTGGATCCTAACAAAGTCTACACTAGAGTGAACCCTGATCCAAAGCTTGCATCATCTGTGTCTGATCCTAAAAAATTTATGCCAAAAGAAAGGAAAGAATAATGGACCCAGTATGTTACCTGGACAAGAATCTTTACCTAAAAATGGGGTAAAAATCATTGGCAACCTTGAATTTGATTTATTATCTGAACAAACCCTGTTCAAGTCCATATTAGAATCTTATCTGAATGAAATCATCTTCGATGAGAAAAAGTTCCAATATTTGATACCAACCAACCCCCCTCAAACCGTTGTAATTCCCACTCAGACTATTCGTCTAGTTCAAATTCCTCCTATATTCATGGCCGCTAGATTCGCCACTCTTACCCTGCCTACCCAATTACATGATTTACATCAGAATTATAATCAGAGAATTAAATTATATGATGTTGAAGGGAATGCCTTAGCTCAAAAACACTTAGATTGGTTCAATGACTTTGTCGACCTAGAAGAGGTAGATTATGAGAATGCAAAGATGATATTGTTTGCACAAAATCTCTCAGGTGAGGTCAGAAAATGGTTCAAATCTCTTCCAACAGCGAGTATCCCTGATTTTGCATATTTTGAAACACGTTTTCTTGCTAGGTGGGGTGATAAAAAAATCCTCTTCAATTACTAACTCAGTACAATAATGTAAAAAGATCACCAAATGAAACAATACAAGAGTTCTCAACCAGATTTATGAAATTTAATAATTCAATTCCCATAGAAGTCAAACATCCTCCCGGAGCTGCCCAACTTCGATATGTTGATTCTTTTAACAACAAATTTTCCTTTTTGTTAAGAGAAATAAGATCCAATACATTATATGATATGATGAGTGATGCAATTGAAGTAGAAGTAAATCTGATGGCATCGGGGAAGATCAAACATAATCTTGACAGGAGTGTGAAGAAGTTTCAAGGGGAAGCACAACCCTCTACATCTCAATCATTAGACGAGAAATTTGACTTGATGATGAAGACTATGGAAAGACTCATGGAAAATAAGCCTGCCACCAGGGATCAAACTGGTTTGTTGCCCAGAAATCAAAATTTTAGAAGAGCCACAATTCCACAGATCAGGCAAAGAGACCAGAGGGATCAAGGTGATCAACAAATAAAACCTCATTTCCAAAATAACTATGCAAACTAATATTTTGATCAAATAATCAAAGACCATATGCATTGTTGCGACGATACAGAAACAAACATGTTCTTAACCAAAGGGGAACATGATCAATTTATGGACGCACATGATGAGTTTATGCAGGAAAATGATGATGTGTTGTTATTGGAAACATAAGAGTTTAGGAAAGGATACCACAATGCTATTATGCAGTTGCAAAAGAAGTATAACCTTAGAATTAAAAGGGTGCCTGCAAATATTCCAAAGGTGAATCCTACAAGGGAACTTCAGAAAAATATCCCTTCTTCAAGCCAATCGAAGAAAGATAATCCAGTAAGGAATGTAATGGAGAAAGGAAAATCAAAAGAAGAACCCCCAAAGAAAATACATGAGGCAAGAAAGGAAGTGGTCATCAAAGAGGTAGAAAAAGATCTGTCCCCTTTTAATTTTGAAAGTAAAATGGCTAAAATCAAAATTTATGGTACATTTAATGAGCTGATAAAAAATGGAGAATATAGAAATCAAATTATTAAAATGTTAAAAATGGAAGAAGCCCCTGACACCTTGAACATAAAAGATAACCACCCTGCTATCTTGTTTGTCTTGCGCATGGAAGAGAGTGGTGACGTTGATGATTTTCCTCATGTCTATGTTAGCCTTAAAATTCATGACATGACCTTACATAATGTCATGCTATATTCAGGAGCATCGCATAATCTCATGTCCAAGGTGGTCATGGATGAGTTGGTCCTAGACATTACAAGAACTTATAAGGATCTTTTCTCTTTTGACTCAATGAATGTGAAATTCTTAGGTTTGATCAAAGATCTGGTCCTATCATTGTCTCAAATCCCATCGAAAAATCTGATCATGGACGTGGTGGTTGCCGAAATCCCTATGAAATTTGGCATGTTGTTATCTAGATATTGGGCTGGAAAGTTGAAAGGAACTTTGAAAATGGACATGTCATATGCTACTATCCATGTTTTTGGCCAAGAAAGGAGGTTGTACAAAGAAGTGTTTGTCAAGTACATGGTGAGTAGCAAAACTCAACCAAATAATTAGCCTATTTACTCTGTTGATACCGAAGTTGGTTCCTCTATTTTCTATAATAACTTGGGTTTTGAGGAGGGGAAGCCAACAATTGCCATGGTTTTCAAAGACAAAACAGAGCATCGAACAGAGGAAATTATATCAGCAAAACAATGCAGAGGATGAAATGTGGAATATGAGTTTTGATGGAGCTACTAGTAAGGAAGGAGGTGGAGATGGTGTATAGATTAACCCTCCCAAGATGGGTACAAAACTTTGTTCTTACAAGCTCACTTTCGATTGTACCAATAATATTGTCGAATATGAAGCACTGATTTTGGGATTGAATACTTTAAAAAAATTGGGTGCTAGAAGGATAGTTGTACATGGGGATTCTGAACTTGTCATTAACCAAGTGAAGGGTATATATCAGTCCAAGCATCCTAGATTGAGAGCATATAGGAATTTAGTTCTTGATCTTCTTGAAGAGTTTTCAGAATACAATTTGTCAATGATTCCTAGGGGGAAAAATCAAATTGAAGATGCTTTGGCTACTTCATCTTTGGTTTTCAAAATTCCAATTTTTCCTAATAAGAAGTATGAAACTGAAGTCAAACATAGGCTGGTAGTACCTAATAACATTAAATATTGGCAAATGTTTGAAGACGACAAACATGTAGAAATATTCCTTCAAATGAGTGATGAATTTGATAATGTAAATATTGATGATGAGTGTTGTTGTGAAGTGAATGAAGATGTAGTTGTGTCCAACAATGATGACCCTTTTCAGAATTAGATTGTTGGAAGAGATATAGTACATCTAAAAAATAATGTTATTCCCAAAGTCTTGGTCCCATTGGAAAATATTTTTGACAACAATGATGTAGCCAGGAATCCTAAAATCATTGCAAACGATGAGGATATGGAAGATTGCAACATTGGGACTCAAGAAGACCCAAAGATCACCAAACTGTCAAAAACACTCAGTCTAGAAATCAAACGGAGGTATATCAGCCTTATGAGAGACTTCTATTATGTCTTTGCATGGAGTTATGAATATTTGAAGGTCTATGATACTAAGGTAATTCAGCATGTAATTCTCATCAAGGATGATCATAAACCTTTCAAGAAAAAGTTGAGAAGAATCAACCCTTTGTTGTTTCCATTGATTGAAAAGGAGGTAAGGAAACTATTTGATGCCAAGATTATTGTGTCCTTAAGATTTTCCAAGTGGGTGGATAACCTAGTGCTTGTCACGAAGAAAAGTGGTGAGATAAGATTATGTGTTGATTTTCGGAATCTAAACAGGGTGTCTCTCAAAGACAATTATCCATTTCCTAAGATGGACTACATTCTACAGAAGGTGGTGGGATCTTAGAAGATTTCAATGCTTGATGGATTTTCTGGATACAACTAGATTATGGTGCATTCAGATGACCAGGAGAAGACAACTTTTACAACACCTTGGGGCACTTTCATGTATGCGAAAATGTCTTTTGGGCTCATGAATGTCGGAGTGAATTTCCAAAGGGCCATGGGCATAGCCTTTGTCGATGAAAAGGATAGGTTTATTGTGATTTACTTGGACGATATCACTGTATTTTAAAATTTTGATGATCAACATCTCAAACATCTAAGAAAATTTTTCCAGAAATGCAGAAAGTTTGGCATCTCGTTAAATCCAAAAAAATCAAACTTCGGAATGCAAGAAAGAAAATTTCTTGGACACATCATTTCAAAAGAAGGCATAAAAATAGATCCTAGTAGGGTGGAAGAAATTATGAATATCGACACTTCCAGGAGCAAGAAAGAGGTAAAGTCTTTCCTAGGAAAAGTAAATTTTTTGAGGAGATTCATTCCCAACCTGGCTGAGATCGTAAAGTATATCACAAATATGTTGAGGAGAGGAAACAAAATAAAATGGACTCTTGAAGCTAGGAAGTCATTTGAAGATATTAAAGTGGCGTTGAGCAAAGCTTCACTGTTAGCCAACCCAAATTTTGCAAAAGATTTCATCTTATTTTCCTTCACCTCAGAACACACCATTGTTGGTGTTTTGTTGGAAAAAGATGAGTGAAATTTTGAAAAACCCATAGGTTATTATAGCAGGACATTGAGAGACTCCCCACTAATATATGACATCATGGAAAAACAATCATATGCCTTGGTGAAGTCCCTTAAAGAATTCAGAACTTATATTTTTCATTCCCATGTCATTTCTTACGTGCCTAGCAATTTTGTAAAGGATATTTTGACTCACCCTGATCCTGAAGGGAGAAGGGGTGAATGGATAGCAATAATGTTGGAATATGACCTCGAAATCAAACCCACAAAGCTGATTAAGGATCAAGGGATCGCAAAATTAATGGCGCGGTCAAGTTGTGATGTTTTGGGAATCAATTTTATTATTGATTTGTCAGAAAATTCACAAGAAAAAGCAATCCCACAGATATCCTAGAATTTCCTTGATTATCCTTGGTATGTTGATGGTATTTACGTATTAAGAAACTTACAATATCCTCCCAGATTGAGCAAAACCAAAGCCATATTTTTGAAGTTGAAAGCAACAATTTTTTGCATTCTGGATAATTCTTTGTATTGGAAAGATCCAAGTGGCATCTTACTAAATTGTTTGTTGAAGGAAGAAATGGAAAGGGATATTAGAGAGTTTCACAAATGTGACTATGGGGGACATCATTATTGGAAGACCATTGCGCACAAAATACTAAGGGCATGGTAATATTGGCCTAATATTTTTTTTATGTATACAAGGAAGTTTCCAGTTACCATGAATGCCAAATCTTTGATGGGAAAAGAAAGTTGTAGCCCCTACCTTTGAATCATATCTCTATTGAAGCATCATTTATGAAATGGGCCTCGATTTTATAGGAGAAATTCATTTTCCATCCTCAGCTCAATATAGGTGGATACTGACAGCCACAGACTATTTCACCAAATGGATTGAAGCAGTCCCCACAAGGAAATCTATTGATATTGTCATTATTCAATTTTCAGAGAGTAATATCTTGTCTATATTTGGTTGTCCCATCAAGATCATTACTGACAATGCAGTGGCATTCAAATCTAAGAGAATGGAGAAATTCTGTAGTGACTATAACATAACTCTATTCCATTACATAGCCTATTACCCACAAGGAAATGGGTTGGTTGAATCATCTAACAAAAGCTTGACCATAATTATTAAGAAGCTTCTGCAAGAAAACAAGAAATCTTGGCACAAAATCTCATCTATGTGTTATGGGCTGACACAATCACCACTAAAAGGTCCATCTCCACATCACCTTTTCAAATTGTATATGGTAAAAAGCTAGTTTTTCCTACCTCATTAGGACTGTCAGTGAGGAGACTGTTGCAAGAGAAAGAATTCGAACCAAATGATTCTCTAAGGGGAATAAACCAATTCATCCATGCACAGTAAATGAGAGAATAGATCTACAATAAATCATAGTTGCACCAAGATAAAATGAAAGGGGTTTTTTTGACAGACACACCAAAGAAGATGATTTCAAGGTGAATGATTTGGTACTAAAGTGGGATGCAATAAATGAAGATAGAGGGAGGCATGGGAAGTTTGATCATCTTTGGATGGGGTCATTCAATATTGTTGTGTATCATGGGAACAATGCCTATTTGCTGCAAGATCTTAATGGAGATATCATTGGTGGGGGACTTGTGAATGGCAGGTTTCTCAAACATTATCTTGTTTAGAAAAAAAAATTAGTATCTTAATGTCATTGTAAATAACCATTTTTATTTTCAGATAAAGCATTCTGAGTCAGTAATCAGTAGAAAATTGAAGCCCGGAGTGAAGGCCCTAAGTTTAGGCTGAGTTTAGTCATAGTTGTCTCAAGGGGGTCTAGAAACGAGTTTGTTTTTTTCATTTTAGAGTCTTTAAGTCAAATAAATCCCAATGGTTAGGCAATTTGTATGTTGTTCTTTGATACCTCACTTGGAGGATAGCATCCCCATTGGATCTAGTTGTTATCACCGTGATTTTTGCAGTTAGAGTTAGTCCTAGATGAGTCATAGTTTGTGCATCAAAGCTTGTAAGGTCAGTGACCAAATAAAGAGTGGTTCAAAATCATTGAGTAACGGGTCTAGCCATAAGAATTGGGAAAGGGTTTAATGATTAGTCATGTGCAATTTGTAAAGCTCCATTTCCCTAAATATCGAGTCATGTCAAAAAAGGCGAATTTAGGTCCCAAATTCGTGTCAAGTGGTTAGGATAAAGGTCATGTCACAAGTTATTATGAGCATCATTACCTAATCATGAAGTCAGAAAGGTGAAAAATCACGACACTCCTATCATTTTTACTTTGCCACTCCTGTCATGTGTATTTTACACACTTCAAAAGTGTACCCATCGCACGAGTTCTCTGTGAAAATCCTAAACCTTCTTTCAAACTTGTCTTCGCCATGGATTTATCGTCCTCTTCCATGATTTCATTCCTTGTCTATTCAAGCATAAATATTGGTCACCCGTCATGCTTCTCTATCACTTTCAAAATTTATGCGTTGTCCATAGTTTTTTCTGCAAGCTCTGGTGCCCTTCGTTGTGTAAAATTTGTTTTTCATTAGTCATACTGTAAGTCTGTTGATTTGATTTTGTTGTGTCTCCTCCATTGTTTTCAGTCATTTCTTAAAGTTCTTTATGGATCTCACTACATATTAAGCTGTTTAGAACGAGTTGTTTCTTTCCACAATCATCCTTCTTCCTTCTGAATTACCTACTGTTGCACTGAGTCTCCACAATGTCGAGTCTCACATCGCTCTTTACTGTCGCACCGATTTTTCCCCACTGTGCTAGAATTTTTCGTCCCAATTCCTTACCGCGTCAAGTCTCTCATTATTGTTTTCTACCACGCCAATTTTTCCCCACTGCGCCAAAAAATTTCGTCGTGCTTTACTGTCGCGCCAGGAATTTTTGTGGCTGATTTTGTTTTCCGTGCAAAGATTTATGTTACTTCATTTTATTACAGTCTTTGCAAAGTTCTTCATTCTTATTTTCTGCACAGAGAAGGTATCACAGTTCATTACCACACACATGAGATAAATATATACTAGCATCATGATAGTTTCCCAAAGCATAAGAAAGAAGGTGAGAAGTGGTAGGGTCGTGAGGTTTGAACCTCAGGATCTGGAGCTGATAAATGAAAACCCGGCGATCAGGGCATCTTTCAAACAAGATGGATGTATGTGCTTCCATGAAAGGATCAAAGGATATAATGTGAAGCTAGCTAAGAAGTTCACCCTCAATTTTACTGGGGCCAGCATGACAATTGCGTAAATCACTTTCCAAGTGATGGAGGAAACGTTGTCATCTGCGACGGAAATCCCTCCACATGGAGAAAAATGGTTTAAAGGAATTCCTTTAGACATTTTGTGTTATAAGTAATTCATCGTCTAAATCATAAAATTGGAGCCGACATTCGAAGCCAACATCTTTTGGAGCCTTTTGAGAAACTTCTAAAGACAATCAAAAGATATTTCACCTGTGAAGGAAGGTTCGACAGGGTGTACCCATATCACATCAGGTTATTGATGCACTTCAAAGGGAAATATCCCTTGAATCTACCTTTTTTCTTGTGCTATAGCTTGGGAAAGATGGCGGACAACGTCCAAGCCAAGGTTGATCATCCAGGGAACAACCTATTCCATTTTTTTATTAATTAAAATGTTAGTGGTCGAAGAATTGAGACATTTGGACAAGGACTGGGACTCTTTTATGATTTTGGCTAACATCCCCAGAGACCCCAAAGGAGAAATTCCTGTACATGCATAGGAATCAACACCTCACAGTTCAAAGGAAATAAAGGAAGATGTTACTAGAAAAAGAAAAGAGAAATAAATAGAAGAATCATCGTCCCATCACCCAATATCCCAGAAGAAAAGAAGGTCAAGGTTGACTAATAAAAATTAGGAGATACAAAATCCTAGTAAATCGTAAACCAAGTCTTCTTCCAATATATTTCCCATGCACATCGTTTAGCTAGAGCCTGTTGAAGGTGCGAGTAAGGGAATTTATGAAAGACAGAAGGAGTTAGGAGAAGAGAATGCAAATGTTCAGGAATTTTCGCAGCAACTAAAGCAAGCGCAACACATTATTTCCCAACTTTATCAAGAGAACAAAGAGCTAAGAAGACAGTTGGCAAAAAGGACTATTGAAACACCAGCGTCACAGAGTCGAGTAGGTAAATTAAACCTACCTCTCCCACTGCGAGAGGAGGGAATGTAAATTGGCTTAAAAAATATCTCATAGAGGCCCAAGATGTAATCATTGAGCTTCGGGAGGAACAGAGGGTGTCAGAAGAAAAAATCACAGAGCATTTCAAAGAGTGTAGAACGTTCATTGATAACGCATGTGCAACTCTCACCAGTGCTCAATCAAAACTGAAAAGAAACGCGGTTTTGTTGAGATAGGTGAAGAGTTTGAACAAACATAACTAGTTTTTAAGAAAAACAATCAGATATTTAAGATTGCAGGTGACGCTGGAAGCACGAGTAAGAGAGCCCCATTTTTTTATTTTTTGGTCGTGGCATGGAATCTTTCTTTGTACCTATCCTGCTTTCTTATGTTAACAAGAATTATGATGCAACACCTGCGCAGTGAATATTTGTTGCACAAATGTTGTAAACTCATGTAATGAAAAAGAAGGTATTAATGAAATGCATGTCAGTTTTGAAAGAGATGCATGGTCCCTAACCGTTGTTGCCACCTAGAGTTACACGAGTGACCACAAATGGATATCCGCTACACAAACTTTCCACGTGTGCACTATAGCCAGTGATCGCGCAACAACAACCAAAGTTCGTTATGCAAAGGTGACAGAGTTTCCAGCAATACGCATGATTACTGGGACACCCCTTGAAAGAAAGCGTTGATTTACGAAAACTTGATGGTCGAATCTTACTCATGAACAAATGATTGAAATGAATGTGTCAGTTATGTTATGATTGGGTGTAGTCGAGTTTCTATTTTTAGTAAACTCTGTTGAAAAGGTTGTCCAGGGGGAATTAGTCGAATCCAGGATTCTAGGGGAAATTAGTTCGAGCATAGCAGCCCAAGAGGGCGTTAGTTTTCTACATATTTGATCTTTTTAATGTAAGTCGAGTTGGAAAAGTAGAGTAGACATGGCACTCTTGAATGTAATTTTATGAATCTGATGGAAATATAATGTAGAGGTCTTGAAGCTTTTGATGAAAAGATTCTAATGGTGGTAGTTTGATGTATTGTGATCCTATCTTCGTATGTACTTCTTGTTTCCTGCAAATTCATGTTTGTTTCATTTTTTTAATTGGAAATATTTAAAGGGTTTAAAATTCATCTTGTGGTGCTTTAGACTCAACCATTTAAACTCTGTGTTTTCTTCTAAGTTAAGTCGGAATTCATCTCTAATGGTGCTCTGATTTGCTTTATGTTTCTCCTTTCTTTCGCCATACACAACGATATTGAAACTAAAAGACCATTACCTTTTTATCCTTTATCCTCTCAAAGCTTCCCTTACCAGTCATTGATTTCTCTTGTTTTGGGGGGGTTGTCTCCATATCCCAAAGGTACTATACTTCCTTTCCAACAAAACTAGAAAAATCTTTCTCAAGTATCTAAATCTAGCCATCAGTGTTGTTGAGGAAAAAATATGAAAAGATGTTACTCAAGAATTTTCAGATCTTGCTTGGCTAAAACAAGATAGACGGGAATATCACCCTAGATTTATAGCCATCTAAATTTGTATCCTAACTCACAAGTATTGTTTACAAGTGCTTAGGTTGTTTTTTTATAAATAGAAGCTTGCTGAAAAATTCATTATTTATGTAATTTTTTGAACATATCAGAGGTTGAAATAAATATAGATACATAAATAAATAATAACTAGTAGGTGGGACCCCTTGTGACTCCCTTTAGATTTTAACAATCATAATACAACTAGTAAATTAAACAAAACATCCCTCCTTGTGATTCCCATCATCACTTTCATATTTGATAATTTATCTTAATGATATTACTCATATGTCTGAGAATAGTATGTTGTCCAAAAAATTTAGAAGTCAATTGTTCTCAATAATTAATAAATAAAAACTTCAAATCCATATTTTCCACTCTGAGATGCAATCCTTCCCTTATTGGTTGTCACCTTTTGATATCTATGAATTTTCCTTAGGCTATGTTGAGCCTTTAGGCCTAATCTCATTGATCACGTGAGAACAATCATCACTCAAATGCATGTGAGAGGACACGCATTTATCAAAGCCATTGGAGGGTGAGGAAGGGGCAGAAGTGACTTTTCCTTTGTCAGGGGCATGGTGGGCCTCGATTTTCAACCTTTTACTCGCATCGGAAGATTGAACTGGTGAGTGGATAGGGGAAGCTTGGACAACTTGATTGATATGCATGGAAGCAGGTAAAGACAAGTTAGGTCAGCCATGAGGTTGGGAGACTACCAGGTGGACAATATATTTCCATCTGTCATTCTTGAGAACTTCAAGTTGTAGTGAGACATGAGGATGCACGGGGACACCAGGGGCCTGTGGGGCTTGGAAGGGAGGCCTTTCATGCCTAGGTTGGACCACTCCTTTCCCAATCAAATTAAAAAATCCATCTTGAAATAGTTGGCCTAACCCTTGCGAGTCAGCATCAAAGTGTATCGAGAATATTGGCCTTCTAGGTCCCCTGTTCCAATTACCTCTTCCTCGTTTACCTCTTTCATGGCTACCCCAGCTGAAAAAGATCATTTCTGTATGCATAATTGATTAGAAACTAGTTTATTTAACAACCATACATGACAACTCGTTTTAAAATATGAAATAAATTTTGGCTCAACAACATATCAAACTCATGCAATCCAATCCATACAAATTGTTTAATCGTTGTCAATGAGCAGGGGGTGAGAAAAGGTTATGGGATATGTGAGGGGTTGTATTGAGTGAAAAAATGTTAAAATGAGGTAGGAAAGATCATGATTACTGCTCATAGACAATAAACAATAAATTGTAATATAAACCAAAGAACATATCATTGTAATCCATCTTAAACTGTCATAATACAAAGTTCCTCTTAACTGTAATTAAATTTTAGAAACAAGGAGTGAGTAATGAATATGGGAAGGTGAGGGTATTGTAATTAGCGAAAAGTGAAATAATGGTAGGGGAAAAGAGTGGACATTGTTCATAAAATCAATTAAGTAATCCATAAAACAATTTTGTATTTAATGCAAATGATCCAACACTAACCAAATAATTGTTGTGATCAATTAAACAATTTATGTGTATAATTAACCATTATTGTGTGTTAAAATTGCTCATTGTTCACATTTAAATCATTAACACTTTCAATTAATCACAATTTCATCATACTCAAAATAATATGCCTTCCAAAACAACCTGTACAAGAATTATGTTTCCTCTCACTTCTTCCTTTTAACATTTAACACAATTCCAATGAACACACAATCATTTGTATCGACTTTGTTTAGCATCCAAACCATCAACCATTTTCATAAATTAATCTTTCAAATCAATCACAGACACAAGTTCTTTTAAAATTGTGCTTGATTCCATTCCTCAATTAAATCTAACAATTAAATTGCAATGAAACCATACTGTTATAGAACCCGTGCCCATATCTGATGGTGCAATCAATGATATGGTGCACGATATCCATCAAACATACACAGTGGACATCCAAAACACAATCATCAATATTTCAAATTGCAATAATCTCGATTGGAAATTTAAACACACAGTAACAACAACCATCATTTCAACTTATACGATGTTGTAGGAACACACAGACCATTCAAAACACAAGAGCATTTGTGTGACTATACATGTCTAATTACTTTGAATCAAAACATCAAACAATGTTGAGTTATCAATCCAATACAAACAGGCAACAACTGTATGACCAATTCCATTTCTCAAATCAACTGATTTAAATCATGTTGAACTATTGAATCAATTTCCACAATAAAATAATAGAGCGATTATACACCAATCATTAAAACCATTGTCAACGCTATTAACAGAGACAACCAATAGTCAATCACTGTCGACGATACTCCACCAACTCATAACAGTCCACCATGTGCCCGACTGGAAATAATTGGTTCATTTATCAAAATCGAGCTTTGAATAATCAAGGGTGGGCTCTGAGTAAACAAGGGTTCGCTCAGTGGAACCACCACAGGGAGACTGGAGTTGACCACACCAACAGCAGAGGAGAAACCATCAAGACAACACGGTGGACATACAGGCCACATAACCATGTGTTTGTAAGACAGGTGAAATTTCACACCAGGTAGGAGAGATTATGAACAGAGGAGCAGAGGTTCCTCACTGGCCAATAAATAACACTGAGAACATGCAGGGCATAACCCTCGTGGTTCCCCCCCCCAAAAAAAAAAAATAATGCTGATATAAAAGCAGAGCCATGAAATAGAAACCAACCCTAAAGCAAGCCTCTTGGAATAATAGCCATTATAACCCATTGCGTAGACACCAACAACATAAACGATCCCACAACCAGGTGAAAACGATATGCAGTGACCCAAGGTGATTCACAATCAAACACAACAACCCCATTACACCAAATACGACTGGGTATGTTTACAAGAACTGTGTGGAGACGACCAACAATTTTGGACCGAATTAAACCCTTCAACCAAAACCCATAGGACAACATAGAGCCTTCATGGCTTCCACCACATAGAGTCATCAATGAAATCGTGACTTCAACTATCCATTTTTTTCATTTACATTGAATACACATAATCAACCATTCCAGAGAAATATCACAAGTTTACATAGTTTCTAGTCTCAAGAAAAACACATACCAATACATCACCGAGACAATATCTATTTCATAACTAGAGCAAGTTCATGGATGGCGGAAAAGACATACCTATAACCGAAAATCCTTAAAAACACGAGCTTGGTCGAGCAGTTCTTTCCTTGCTTGAAAATCAGAGCTTAACCATAACGAACAACAATTGAACAATAGCCAAGCAAGGGCAACAACCAGTGGGAGAGGTATGTAGTGACGTGTAGTAAATGAACGTTGCTTCCATCCTCTACTAATTCAATTACTTAGTACACACCAGCCAACCATCAATTAATCCATTCAATTTATCCATGCATCAAACCAACATCCATTACTTTCCAAGTGCACCACCCTATATCACATTAACCATTGCCAAACATACCATGACGCATATCAAATGTTCCTTCATGTAACTCAATATATCATATAACCACTAACCTCCACTAACATTTCTAGTTAGGACTAACATCAACCCTTTTAATTTTCCAATGCATATAGTGTAGCATAGTATAGCATAGTTTAGTTTCTTCCCCTTAGATGTTTCCATATTTCTTTTATCTTTTGTCATGACTAACATGTGTTTTGTGCAGGTGTAACATGTAATAGATCATGGCGCCAATAGCATTGTAATAATAGTTCACATAAGCCATCATGACATGGAATTGAGATTTTAGAGTAACGAAACCCACACATAGCATGCATTATCCATCTTCCATTATGTCACAAATAAAACCAAGATTACATCAACAATCATGTAGAGCCTTATAAGAAGTGTCGAACAACAACATAAATATCAAATAAGAAACTCATCTGATCCTCCAATCTACAAGGGAGTCCCATCTACTAGTATTATATATGTATCATTAGCTTATAATAATAGGCTTTTAGCAATACTTTGCGGGCAAAATCATCGTTGCAATTTTAATCATCAACAAACTGGCGACTCCACAAGGAAATTTGTTTTCAACAGATTTAGAAATAGAACTCATGGTTTCGCACACCAAGAATAGCGGGTCAAGAAGATATAACCAGGAAGATTATACAACAAGGGGAAGTGAGCGGATTTAATGGAAAAATGATGGGGAATTTGGGAATAAATCATGAAAAATGTTAAGTATGAGGGGGTTTTTCACTGTGTGCATAATCATTCAACCGAAATCTTCTCTTTACTTCAAGGAGAAAAATTATGTACTTGCTCTTTTAAATTCTCAAATGGATGAAGAAATGGAAAGAAGACGCGGGAGATAACGAATTTCTTTAAAAGACAGCAGTGAAAGAAGATAACAAATTCAACTGTGCTTTCAGAGGGAACATCGTAGCAGTGGTGTAAGCTTGATTTTTATTGACTAACAATATCTTGCAGGAGTGTCACTATGGAAAAACTGATCCAACATCTTATTCTTGACCAAAATAAACTAAAAGATGAAAAAGCAATAAAAACCATGACATAATTAAAATTGAAAAACTTAAAACAACATAAATAAAGTGACAGAAATGTAAAAGCAGCAGGAAATTGTTAAAAACAAAAGCAGAAATCAAACTACTGTAACAGTAGAAATGAAAAAAACTGTGGAAAAAATGAAAGCAGAGCTAGACTACTAATATACAGAAAATCCAAACAATGTTAGAACTTTTCAAGTTGGTTCCACATAATGTTTCAAGTGAGAATCGTTAGTGTTGTAGGAAAACAATTGCTCCTGTAAATCTTTTAGAATGTAAGAATTAGTACCCAGGACAAAAGAGATCTTGAAAGGACCCTTAAATAACACTTGAAACTTCGAGGTAATTAACAACCCTTTAATGTATACAATTATATCATCAAGATAGATATGAATATTGACCAATTCGTCAAGAGTTATTTGTATAGGTCTTTTAAAAGTGGTACTTGCATCAGGTAAGCCAGAAAACATATGATCATAAGTTACGGTACCCCAATTAGTGATAAAGGTGGTTTTATATTCCTCTTCCCCTTTTACCTTGGTTTGACTATAACCAGAAAAACTGTCAAGTAAGGGCATCATCTGCGACTTTACAACTTGTTGCAGAATCATCTCCATATTAGGGGGAGGGAAGGGATTTTTCATAATAGCTTGATTGAATGTGTGATAATTAATGCAGAAGATAAGATTATCAGTGACTTTCATAACAGGAACCAATTTGGAAACCCATTCAGGGTACTTGTTCGGAAAGGTGATTCCAGCCTTTGAGAATTTTTCTAACTTCCTTCAAATAGTTGCTTCCACTGCAGGGTTGACAGGTTTTTATTTGTTCCTGCCTGGTTTTATGCCTTCCTTGATGGGAATGGCATGTTTTTTACGACCAATATCAAAACCACGAAGATCCTCGTAAGACCAAGCAAAAACATCTTGAAATTCGCCAAGTAGCTCGGCAAACTTCATTTATTTACCATCAGAACATTGGGCACCTATTTTAACATTCTTTGGAGACTCAGGTGTCCCAATGTTCAAGGAGATGGTTTCACCCACCTTCTTTTTTGACTCCTCTTCTTTTTGTTTCTCTTTATTTCCTACATCACTTGATGAAAACGAACTCTCTAGAGGACTCAAGCCTTTAGGAATCTTGTTATCTTCTATGGATATAATTTCCTTGGGCTTAAAAGGTTCATTTTGAATGAAATCACAAATGATATCATCATTAGGGAAGACCTGCCAAGATTCTATATTGTCAGGGATATGTGGACAATATAGAGATTGAAAAGTACAATCAAGTCTATGTGGCAGAATTTGTCGATTAAGAGAGGCTGCAAAAATAGCTAACCGATCAACCATTGAGTTCAACTCCCTCTTAACATGAGTGATGTTGAAAGATAATAGATTTGAGATAAGTGCCCAAACAATTTGGGTGTATCGTTTCATCAACTTGTTTCTAGGGGAGTAAATCTTACGTACAAGGTTCACAACAAGCTCAGAATCCCCAAAAACTGAAAGGTGACCACAACCAAGGTGTTTTCAATGCCTAATAATAAAGATTTTAATTCAGTGACATTCTTCATGCAAGCAAACTCCAACCTATAAGAAAATTTGTGGATTTTTCCCACAGGAAAAATCAAGATAATTCCAGCTATGTTACCTTCATTAGAGCATGAACCATCAAAGTTCATGTGCCACATACCATCATCTAAATCAATTTGTTCCAAGGGAATGTTATCCTCCTCAGCAAAGATGGAATAAATTCCTAGGTCCTCTTCAATATAGTTTACATTAGGTTGTGGGACACTCTCTATGTAAGGTGAAATCCTTCCCTCTCTAAGGACTATAATGTTTTTACCATTCTGAGGAACGGATAAATGTGTTCTGTCGAGTGAGAGGTATCCACCTGTTAAATATTTCCAATCTCTTCCCAAGATGATTGAGTAATTGATTACTGGCATATCAATTACTTGAATACTAAGGGTTGTCCTTATTTCAGGGTGTTCACACAAAACGAAGGTCACATATTTAATCTCGCCTATGGTCATTTGTTGTAGACTATTATAGGAGAGCATGCTTCCAACGTTTTAGTTTGTACAAGACAAGCCTAGCTCTTCCATACTGATCTTTGACATCACATTTGGGCCTGAACCACCATCAATGAGGAAAACATGGGCAATCTTGTACATAATATTTACAGAAATATAAAAACGTGGATTTTTTACAGAGTATCTAAATTTATGTACACCTACTTTATTTATAGACGAATCCTCTTCATTCACCTCTTCAGAGAGGTTGGATACAACGGAAGCAATTCCTTCCATGAATTGTTTTAGATGCCTTTGCTGTTCAGGTATGACAACCATGTCCAGGAGGGTGGCATCTGCTTTGATGTTGGCTAAATGATTTAGAATATTGTATTTGGAAGAGGGGAGAGATGAAATTGTTCCTTGACTGTCAGGAACCTTAGGAACCTAAACCATAGTAGTTGGTGATGATGAGCTTGGGTTAGAAGAATTTCGGGGAGGATCATACTTGCCTTTGGGAGTGTAGGATTTGTTCCTAGTATTGATGATCATGAAATCCTCCGGCTCTGCAAAATCTAGGACAACGATGGTATTTTATGGTCTTTTACCAAATATCTTATCTTTGACACTCTTCCTTACCTCACATGTGGCTTCCTCATGGTGTTCCTCGCAAAAGTTACATCAACTTAAAGGGAAGATAGCCTTGGGATGAAAATTATTTTCAATTGGGTTTCTAAAGGGGGGTGCATAAGAGGATGAAGCTATAGGAGTTAGAGGGGAGACATTTCCCTTTCACTCATACACTATCATACGCTTATTCATATCTTGTACCAGTTGTAAGAGGGCGGACAAGTCTGTCTGTTTAACCAATTCTCCCTAGGGAAGACCTGTTCTTTCGAGTTGTTCTTCATACTCTAAAAAAGTATGCAGATCGAAACTGATGTTATCAATGGATTTTTCCTCAAGCCTATGACAATAGGGGGAAGGTAATGCATTGTAGTAATGCATGAAAGCGTTTTGGTTATGAAGTCGAATGAGTTCAGGGATTTGATTGTATAATTTAGTGAAATGCAAGTTGAAGTACTTGATGGTCTCACCATCCCTATAGGTGATTTTATTGTACTCTCGTAACTACTCAGTTGGGCTTTTAGATTTCCCATAGGTGGATCTGAACCAATAGACTAACTCCTCCCAAGTAGACAAAATCTTAGGAGGAAGGTCAAATAAATCGGCCACATCCTTTCCTTCCAAGGAATTGACAAATAAGCGCATGCAAGTATCATTTTCATTTTCTCCTATGTTGTGACAAGCATTAGAAAATGCCACCATGTGTTCATTTGTAGTGACAATGTTATTTCCTGAAAACCTAGGGAGATTCTCTTTGAATTTATGAAGTGGACGAGTAGCAGGTGTTAGGTTAAGAGGAGAGGACACATGCCACAATGTGGTTGTGGTGTCTTCTTCAAACTGAAAAATCTCATACCTTTTAATGACTTTGGTGGTATTTGTGGTAGATTGGACAAGGATATGGTGGCTATATAAGCTACCAATCACTGACGCGGCTGAAGACTGGGAGGAGGAATCACTTCCAATGCCACCAGAGCCACCACTAGATGCCATATTGTGGATGATAGGTGAGGGAAAGAAAGACGAACTGGATGAATTAGACAAAGTTCTCCTTAGAGCACTTTGTTGGGTTGATAACACAACGTTCCTTCTTCCTATTTCAACAATTGGATTAATTTCAGGTGATAAGTCTCTTCTTCTTTTAGAAACACGAGAGTCTAAGGACATGAAAGTAAGGCCAAAACTGAAGGAAAAAGAAGGTTAATGTTGATTTCTAGGTTGTCTACATCTAGCTTCCCAACATTATTGGGCACTAATACTCGTTCAATTGCTGCCCAAAAATGATTAAGCTCAGCACGAGTATTGACAGTGTCTAAAATGGTGTTTAAAAAATTCAAAGCAATGTTGGTCTGATCTTGAAGACCGGGCTTAATATTGGACTGCCTTGCGACAGGCATAGACATTAAGAAATAAAATAGTCAAAGAATCAATATAAGAAAAAATAGATGTATTTGATGCTAATCAAGCATAAAAATTAACCAGAGAGATATTGAAGATCTCCCCAGTATGGTCGCCAAATAAATGTTGAGGAAAAGATATGAAATGATCTTACTCAAGCATTTTCAGATTTTGTTTGGATAAAACAAGATAGACAGGAATATCACCCTAGATTTATAGCCATCAAAATTGGTATCATAACTCACAAGTATTGTTTACAAGTGCTTAGGCTAGTTTTTCATAAATAAAAGCTTGCTAAAAAATTCATTATTTATGTAATTTTCTGAACATATCAGATACTAAAATAAACATAGAGATAGAAGTAAAGACACCAAGTCAATAATCAGAACATATGAGACATAAAGTAATGCTTTATTTCATTCCAAATCATCAAAGAATCATTCTCTTTACAAAATTTCCTGAGGAAGTTTTGGACCAAAGTCAAACTTAGACGTCCCCTATGAAACATAAAAAAGGACTTCTGAAAAAAAAAAAAAAATGAACTTGAAAAGTTGGATCAACTTGCCATAGATTTTTTCCTACTAGACTCTGCACAATAGCCTTTGTCGGTCATGAAAACTAATTCACAAACAGACAAGTCTACACAGACTATCAAATATAGATCAACACCTCTGAAAAACAAGTGTTTGAATGATGTAATTCAGCCCTAAATCTTGTTGTCTACAATAGGACCATGCTATCATAAAAAATAATTAGGCTTCTAATGAATTAAGGAATGAATGAAAATTGAATTATCTCAACAAAAACTCAAAGAGAAAACCTTAGTATGATTCTCCTTCTATTCTCCTATTGTTCCTCCCTTTCCTTTTGCCTTTAAGAAAATTAGAATTGGTTGAAGTAGTTGAACTACTTCATTAGTTAAGTTAACTAAAACTCAACCAACTTTTAGTTGGGGGGGGGGAAGTAATAAATCATAGTAAAGGTTTTTAAATAAATAATAACTAGTAGGTGGGACCCGTTGTGACTCCCTTTAGATTTTAACAATCATAACACAACTAGTTAATTAAAAAAAACATCTCTCCTTGTGACTCCCATCATCACATTAATATTTGACAATTTATCATAATGATATTACTCATATGTCTAAAAATAGTATGCTGTCCAAAAAATTCAGAAGTCAATTGTTCTCAATAATTAATAAATAAAAACTTCAAATCCATATTTTCCACTCTGAGATGTAATCCTTCCCTGATTGCTACTCTCACTTTTTGATCTCTCTGAATTTTCCTTAGGTTGTGCTAATCCTATAGGCCTAATCTCATTGATCATGTGAGAACAATCATCCCTCAAATGCATGTGGGAGGACACAGATTTATCAGATCCATTGGATGGTGAGGAAGGGGCAACATTGATTTTTCCTTTGTCAGGGGCATGGTGGAACTTGGTTTTCAACCTTTTACTCTCAAGGGAAGACTGAAATCGTGAGTGGATAGGGGCAGCTTGGAAAATTTGATTGATATGTGGGGGAGAAGGTAAAGACAAGTTAGGCCAGCCACAAGCTTGGGAGACTACCGGGTGGACAATATCTTGTCATCCGTCGTTCTTTGGAACTTCAAGCTGTAGTGAGACATGAGGATGCACGGGGACACTAGGGGCATGTGGGGCTTGGAAGGAAGGCCTTTCAAGCCTAGGTTAGACCACTCCTTTCTCAATCCAATTAAGAAAACTAGCTTGAAATAGTTGGCCTAACCCTTGCGAGTTAGCATCAAAGTGTATGGAGAATCTTGGCCTTCTAGGGCCTCTGTTCCAATTAATTCTTCCTCGATTACCTCTGCCATGGCTACCCCGGCTGAAAAATCTCATTCCTGTATGCATAATTGATTAGAAAATAGTTTCTTTAACAACCATGCATGACAAATCTTTTTAAAATATGAAATAAATTTTGGCTCAGCAACATATCAGACTCATGCAATCCAATCCATATAATTTTTTTAATCATTGTCAATGAACATGGGGTGAGAAAAGGTTCTGGGATATGTGAGGGGTTGTATTGAGTGAAAAAATGTTAAAATGAGGGGGGAAATATCACGATTACTGCTCATAGACAACAAACAATCAACTATAATATAAACCAAAGAACATATCACTGTAATCCATCTTAAACTATCATAATACAGAGTTACTCTTAACTGTAATTAAATTTTAGGAACAAGGAGTGAGTAATGAATATAGGAAGACAAGGGGATTGTAATTAGCGAAAAAAGTGAAATAATGGTAGGGAAAAGAGAGGTTATTGTTCATAAAATAAATTAAGTAATCCATAAAACAATTATGTATTTAATGAAAATGATCCAACACTAACCAAATAATTGTTGTGATCAATTAAACAATTTTTGTGTATAATTAACCATTATTGTGTGTTAAACTTGTTCATTGTTCACATTTAAATCCTTAACACTTTCAATTAATCACAGTGTCATCATACTCAAAATAATATGCCTTCCAAAACAACCTGTACAAGAATTTTGTTTCCTCTCACTTCTTCCTTTTAACATTTAACACAATTCCAATGAACACATAGTCATTTGTATCGACTCTGTTCAGCATCCAAACCATCAACCATTTTCATAAATTAATCCTTCAAATCAATCACAGACACAAGTTCTTTTAAAATCGTGCCTGATTCCATTCCTCAATTCAATTTAACAATTAAATTGAAATGAAACCATACTATTATAGAACTCGTTCCCATCTCTGATGGTGCAATCAATGATACGGTGCATGATATCCATCAAACATACATAGTGGATAGACAAAACACAATCATCAATATTTCAAATTGCAATAATCTCGATTGGCAATTTAAACACACAGTAACAACAACCATCATTTCAACTTATACGATGTTTTAGGAACACATAGACCATTCAAAATGCAAGAGCATTTCTACGACTGTACATGTCTAATTACTCTGAATCAAAACATCAAACGATGTTGAGTTATCAATCCAATACAAGGAGGCAACAACTGTATGCCCAATTCCATTTCTCAAATCAATCGATTTAAACCATGATAAACTATCGAATCAATTGCCACAATAAAAACAATACAACGATTATACACCAATCATAAAAACCATTGTCAACGTTATTAAAGAGACAACCAATAATAAACCATTGTCGACGATACTCCACCAACTCATAACAGTCCACCATGTGCCCGACCGGAAATAACTGGTTCATTTATCAAAATCTTACTTTGAATAATCAAGGGTAGGCTCTGACTAATCAAGGGTTTGCTCAATGGAACCAACACAAGGAGACTGGATTCGACCACACCAACAACAAAGGAGAACCCTTCGAGAAAACATGGTGGACACACATGCCACATAGCCATTTGTTTGTAAGACGGGTGACAGTTCACACCAGGTATGAGAGATTATGAATAGAGGAGCAAAGGTTCCTCACTGGCTAATAAATAACACCGATAAAACGCAAGGCATAACCCTCATAGTTCCCCCCCCAAAAAAAAATGTTGATATAAAAGCAGAGCCATGAAATAGAAACCAACCCTAAAGAAACCCTCTTGGAATAATATCCATTATAACCCACTTCACAAACACCAACAACATAAACGAGCCTACAACCAAGTGAAAATGATATGCAGTGACCCAAGGTGGTTCACAATCAAACACAACAACCCCATAACACTAAATACAACTGGGTATGTTTACAAGAACTGTGTGGAGACGGCCAACAAGTTTGGACCGAATGAATCCCTTCAACAAAAACCCATAGGAAAACATAGAGACTTCATGGCTTCCACCACACAGAATCATCAATGAAATCGTGACTTCAACTATCCATTTTTTTTTCATTTATAATGAATACACATAACTAACCATTCCAGAGAAATATCACAAGTTTACATAGTTTCCAGTCCTAAGAAAAGCATAGACCAATACATCATTGAGTCAGTATCTATTTCATAACCAAAGCGAGTTCATGGATGGCAGAAAATACATAGTTGTAATGAAAAATCCTTAAAAATGCGAGCTTAGTCGAGAAGTTCTTTCCTTGCCTGGAAATCGGAGCTTAACCACAACGAACAACAATTGAACAATAGCCAAGCTAGGGTAACGACCAGTGGGAGAGGTATGGACTTACGTGCAGTAAATGCACATCGCTTCCATCCTCTACTCATTCAATTACTTAGTACACGCCAGCCAGCCATCAATTAATCCATTCAATTTATCCATGCATCGAAACCAACATCCATTACTTATCAAGTGCGCCACCCTATATCACATTAACCATTGCCAAACATACCATAATGCATATCAAATGTGCCTTCATATAACTCAATATATTGTATAGCCACTAACCTCCACTAACATTGCTAGTTAGGACTAACATCAACCCTTTTAATTTTCCAATGCATATAGTGTAGCATAGTATAGCATAGTTTAGTTTCTTCCCCTTAGATTTTTCCATATTTCTTTTATCTTTTGTCATGACTAACATGTGTTTTGTGCAGGTGTAAAATGTAATAGATCATGGCACCAATAGCATTTTAATAATAGTTCGCATAGGCCATCATGACATGGAATTGAGATTTTAGAGTAACGAAACCCACACATAGCATGCATTATCCATCTGCCATTATGTCGCAAATAAAACCAAGATTTCGTCATCAATCATGTAGAACCTTGTAAGCAGTGTCGAACAATAGCATAAATATCAAATAAGAAACTCATTTGATCCTCTAATCTACAAGGGGGTACCACCTACTAGTATTATATATGTATCGTTAGCTTATAATAATAGGCTTTTAGCAATACTTTGTGGGAAAAATCCTTGTTGTGATTTTAATCATCAACAAGTCCAAAGTTATTATCCATCAAAGAATAGGTCTCAGAGAGAGCCCTCTCTAGATTGGAAATGTTATTTTCCAATCTTAAAGTTATTTTGTAGGTTACCTTGGTAGATCGTTTCTCATCGGCCCAACCATTTACCAAGTGCTAACACTATCAATTTCATCGATGATCCATTGGAGGGTTAAGTAATTTAGTCCAGCCCTGTTGTAGGACATTTTGATGAGTTGTGGGATTCTGACAAGATACACCATATGGGGTCTAGACCCATAAAGGAGGCCACATTGGCGATTTTGGGTGAGATGCTATAGGAACGGGGTGTACAAGGTGCTAGATCCTCAAAGACAAATGGAGAATATGGTGACAAGACTTCTCAATGATCAATCAAAGGATCATAATTACTTAAGCATGTCACCCCACGGTTAGAGTTATGAACCCGATCCTATAGATCCATCAACATTGAATGCATGGTCATAAGAGCATAGTGGATTAATGCTCTCGGGTATGAATCTTATAACACATTGAATGAGGCATGTTAAGGGTTATATTTCCTTTGCAATCATGCTATCGGTTGGCATGATTTTTTTTATTGTTTTGGATTTGTTGGCATTGTGTTGTATTTGAAGCTACTGAGTGGTGCCCCATCCTTGGGTCTAGAGGTGGTAGGAATTCAAACTCAAAAAGGAAAAATAAAGCCAAAGAGCTGTAAATGTATCAAAAAGAGATGGGAGACCATCAACTTGAATAACGATGGTAAGACTAAACTTAATGACATAATGGAAATGGGGGATTGGGCAATAGTAGGACAGTTTCCTGGGAAGAGAATGAGTACTGAGGGGTTGAAGAATTGGATCAAACTCAATTTCAAGCTAGTGGTGGGGTCCTCTCCATGCACCCTAATTATGGTAAAAGGATGTTTGGTTTGGGTTTTTAGCATGACCAACGAAGTAAATAAAATATTGCATCAACATTGGAAGTGGGGATCTCAATCACCATTCTTGAAGAAATGGCATATAGATTTTGATGCTTGGTCATGTAGTGTTGTAATTCCCTTATTTCCCTCGGCTTGTAAATATAACTATAGTTCACTAAAAAGAATATGGGAAGACTAATTATGCATGGATGTTGGAATTTATGAACCTTTTGTTATAGAAGCTAATGTATATATTTATGTTATTAAATAAAATGGAAGTTGTTGCATAATTGTTGAAGGGGTTGTCAATGTAGGTCATGATGCATGAGAGAGATGGTGGGGGGAATGAATAATGGTTGAGATGACCCCTACCAGACCAGTACTCTATTGGATTGAAATTGTTTAGACCCAGAACAGTCCTCTGACCTGGAGAATTTAATTACCAGTCAAGTTTGTAGTTGGGAAGTCTTCCTCAAGAGTCAATGAGGAGATGGGAAAAGTACCCATCTGGAAACTTCTTGATCTTACCCACGAAATTAGGGAATTAGACCCACAAAATCTTACGGAGGAAGGCAAGAAAAGGAAGGAAAATCATGGGAAGAGAGGGAGGATGTAGAGGAATGGGTCTGGTGACCATTTATGAAGAGGGAGAGCATATGTAGCTCTTTGTTTATGAAGAGAACTAAGAAACAAATATTTTTCTAGGTACAGAAATTGTTGGGCATTGTTTTTCTAATCAAGATTATAAATGGAGCTGCATAAATATGGAGTGATTGAGAGAGAAATCACAACAACCTCCCTTGCTTGGTGGATAGAAAACAAATCTGCTAGAATTCTCATGGAAGGAAGAGAGTGATCTTTGTCCATGGTTGTTGCTGAAAAGAAGGAAGAATCTCTCTCGGGGCATCATGATCTAGCTAGGGGGTGGGCAGTTGTAAACCATTTCAAAAGCAATTGTGCCTATGGTTGGGTGGAAAAGGGAACACCCTTCAACAATTGCCATCTAATTTCAAATCTCAAATAAATGTTTCTTTAAGCCTTGTATTGTTCTTGATTAGTTTCTTTTATAATATGAATTATTTGAATTTTATGAATGTTGGAGTTTTATGATGTTTGAATAAGAGAACTTGTGATGTTGATGAGCTAGTGACTGAGAAATATGAAGTGGAGTCTGAAAATCACCTCTATTGTTGATTTTACCTTCTGCGTGTACCTGTCTAAACAAACAAAGTGTTAGTGATAGGTATCCATTCATATCTGGAATAGATTGTGGGTGGATCACCTGCAGAAGAATATATATATGTGTATGAATAAACCTGAGTATAGAAAGGAGATAACAAGTGTTCTATAAAAATGAAAATTTATCCCCTGTTAAATCAGTTCAAGAACTTAGGTGAATTTATGAGTAAACTTTCAGTTAAATACTATTTTAACATATATCCTTAATTCTTAGTTTTTTTTGTTCTAAAAGAATAATTATGGGTGTAATTGTTAAGGCTAATCTACATTTACATCCCCTCTTTTGTTTCTAATGAGAACAAACAAAACAACTAGAACCTCTACAAAAATTTAAAAGAAAGAGATAAACTTGTTGCCAAAGACTAATTATGATCTAAAGGTGCTCTGGAGTTCTGCATTAGAATACTTAGTAAATAATGGACTTCAGAATTGTATTTAGGATTTAAGGAAATAGTCCAAATGTTATTAGACATTAAAATTCATTATAAATGAGGAATTTCTAATTTTTTTAAAATACAAAAGCTCCAAAAACTTTTATTGGACTTTAGTAAACATTTATGCTAATTATGGACTTTAATAAATAATTATGCTAATTATGGGCTGAAATCCCTAAAAACTTGGAAGGAATCCCCTTAAATTGTGGAGTTGTAACTACCAGTAAAAACACTAGAATTTGCTATAGGGGAAACTCATTGTTTTAAGGCCAATTTCCTTAAATTTAGGTAAGGGAAGTAAAGCACAGAAATAAGAAGAAAGTTTACTCCTTTACCTATGAGGAAGGGATGTTTGGGGTGATAGAGTACATGAGCTAAAAAGGTCGAAGGCGTGAACCTACTTTTTATGTTCCAATGTTATAATAAATATTAAATGTAATTAATTATATTATATGGTAATATAATTAATTATATTTGCATCAAGGTATGATAAAGTGGGACCCTCTCTGAAGCTTCGAGATTTGGGGGTGTCTGGGTATGTCCATAAGAGCGTGGAGAGCAATTATGCCGAAGTCAAAATATTTAGTACATTAATTGATTTTAATAACCCTAAGTGTAATCGATGATAATTAATTATATTATAATGTAATTCATTAGGATTATATTATAATATAATTAATTAAAAAACTAATTAAGTAATATGATTTGAATTTGGAGCTAATGTGACGAGCTTTAATATAATAATTAACACTAATCCATCCTGAAATGTTGGATTTCCAAGGAAAAAGGGGAGTAATCCTTGGTTTAACTGGACCGGTAATTTAGGCCAAGTAAAAACGAAATTTATGGGGTTAATTAATTTAATGAAGATTAATTATCACTACTAGGGATTAAATAAATGATTAGTAAAGAGTGGGATTTTACTATGATAGTGATTAAATAATTTAATAGGCCTATAAGAGCTAGACAAGTGCCAACCTATGGATGGGAGAGTCTTTGTATGGTATGATGGTGTGGAGTGGCGTGTCCATTGGACATTCCTTAACCATCTCATTAATTCTTCTTTTAGCTCTTGTAGCCAACAAAACTAGCCAATATTTCTGAAGTTTTCTTTTTGGAAAATGAAATATTTCCACCAACTTAGGATCTATATAACTATGACTATCTCTTGAATCAATTAAAATAACAATAGTTTGATCATTGATCTTACCTTCCACTTCAATCATATGAGATTGAAATTCAACTTTCTTGTTGTCTAGGGATGCATAGATCCTTAGCATGCTTCTGCCCATGTCCTCAACTTAATCAACCTGCTACATATTGTGAGCAACCTTCAATTTTTATCCCGTGTGAGGGAAATATTTTACATGCACTCTCCTTCACAACCACGACATTTAATAGGTTGTTGCTTTGGTCTTTTTCCCAAAGTTTCTGTCATTCAGGGTTCATTTGGAGCTGGTTGTCCCTGAGAATTATTTCTGAAGAATTGTGGCTTGTTCCCCTTCTTCCTCTAATCCATCTTATCTTTCTTCTTATCTTCCCAAGTCTTTTGGAAAGTTTGTCTTCATCTATGTTGATCATAGGGGCACTTAGATATCCTTATTTCTTCATCCAATGTCTTGGGATCATCATACTGTATCTTTTCATTGAATATTAATGGAATCCCACTCAAGAACCTTTGAATATTGACATGGTCATCCTTGATGAAGTCAACATACTTCGGCGAATCTAAGAATATCCTCTCATACTCATCCATGGTCATACTCCCAAGCTTGAGTTCAAATAACTCCTTCATCTTCCTATCATAATAACGCTTGGTCAAGTATTCTTCTAAAAAATACCTTTTGAACTGCCTCCAAGTGATCTTG
>SNQJ01S0041735.1:9418-20550 GCA_010110895.2 Picea sitchensis
GGAGAATGGAAAAAAGTAAGAGATAAGTTGCAATTAGGAAGGGAGAATGGAAAAAAAATAAGGATTAAAACATGGAAGATAATGGTAGCAAAGTTGAACATAAAATTTCTCTATGTATATTATGCTTTGAATATGTTAAAGAAATTGCAAAATCTAAAGCAAGTGAATATGATTGTAAGGAGTTCATTGAGAAATATTATGAACTGTCAATTAAAGCCTAATAAAATAAATAAAGTCTAGAATCCATTGCTAGGTTTTTGAATGGTTTGAGTTATTCCATTTAGGATGAATTTGTTCTATTAATTTTTTTTAGTTGCAGATGCTTATCAAGCAACATTGAAATTAAGGAGAAATTGAAAAGAAAACGGGTTTCAAAGAAAGTAGCCAACCAAGAGGAGATGTTAAGGATTTGGGAGAGGAAATATGAAGATTAAAATAAATAAGTAGGTGAAGGAAATTATAACATTGTGGACCAACTTGCTAGAAGAAGATTTGATGCTCACAATGGAAGAGGGTTGGCAAGAAGCAAAGGTAGAGGAGGAAATTTGAAGGAATTAGCTTCATATTGGAGGAAAATGCGATATGACACTCTAATGCCCATAATTGTAGAAGAAAAGAATAAGAAAAGAGGGAATAACTCATATTTTCAAAGTAGAACCAACAATGTTATCAAGTGAAGTGATTAAATTAGGATCAGAGCAGGGGAAAACTTGATGATGGGAGGAATATTGTCGCTACCTAAGAAAGAGCTTGACAGAGAACCAAAACATAGGAAGACAATATTTAAAATGAAATGCACAATAGGAGGTAAGTGTCATAATTTGGTTTTTGATGGCGGGAGTTCATAAATTTTGGTGCCTATTAACGTTGTTCAGATATTGAATTTGAAGTGTACACCTCATCCAAATGCCTATAGAGTGTCATAGTTACAAAATGAGAATAGAGTCACTATGAGGAAGCAATGCTTGATTATTTTGAACATTTGAGGTTATAATGATAGCATCATGTGTGATGTTTTTCCATGGACACTTATCACCTTTTGTTGGGAAGGCCATGGCAATTTGGTAGAACATTTATGGATGATGGGAGAAGAAACACCTACTAGTTGAGGAAAGATGCGAAGATAAATTTGACTTACATCCTTCGAATGAAGAAATAGGAAAAGTTAGGAAATTTATTTTAAGCTCGGTCATGGAATATGTGAGCAAGCAAAACAACAAAAACTTGTGAAGTAGTGAGATGAAGAAAATGAAGAGTAAAGCGATAATGCCACAACATTAGCACTTTTGAAAGAGTAGCCGATGGGACTTTGTCATTTCCATTATGTTTTATATGTTGACATGTTTGCAAGAAATGTGACAAGCAAGGTGAAAGATGTGGTGGTGAAGAAGAAAACCAACCAAGAAGGAGAGGCAAATGGTCAAAATATGAAGAATATATTATTACAAAGGGGTATGAATGAATAATATTGAAATCTATTAGATGAAATAACTATCTCAACTTTTTTAATAATGCTTTGTAAAAAAAAATGAATTAATAAATGAATTAACTTAAGGGGAATTAAAATCTTAAAAACAAATTTTTATCATGAAAATTATCATTTATCATATGAAATTATAACTTATCACAAATTCTTATAAATTTGACTTTTAAAAATAAAAATAAATAATTATTTACTTATTAGTCCCTGTCGGAGGGACTATAGCATTCGGTTTTGCATTGAATGGATATTAGTTTCTGCATTGACTTTAAATTTCCCTTTTTTTGCAGAGTGTAACATAGTAAACTGTCAATAATACTTTTTTTTAATAAAAAAAATAAGAAAATTGTTTTTCCCTACGATATGATTGGCTTTTAGCTTTCACTTCTTATTTCAGAGGTGGCGAAGGTGTGCATCAACATCTTTGCTTAATATTTATTCCAGAACAGATGTGGCACGAACAGTGCATTGACATGGGAGAACAATAGGTGCATATATCGCATGTCGGGTGTGGGGTGGCATTGCAAATACATAAACAATGTAGCGGGGGGTCAATAGGCTGGTGTCTTTGGATCGTGAAATCGAGCGTGGGTTTAGGAAGTTGGGGGTTGTATTGCATTTAATATTTATTAATTGCTTGTTCAAGAATGTATTTGTTGTTGCGCCAAATGAGTAATGCCATATTTATTGTACATATAACGCATAATTTAGACCACAAATTATGAATTTGTCCTTCAAAAAATTTCTAGTGTGAATTCTCTAGATTTGTGAAATGTTTAATTTGTGCAAAGTGAATGTAGTGTCATATGGAACGTTTTATTTCTATTGTGCACGCTACAGGACTTGTGGTTGACGTGAACAGTAGTGGGTGTTGTTCGATCTGTGATCAGATAATCACATTTGAGAAGGAAAATTACAACTGAGGCAAGTGTAAGAACGTGACAAAGAGGTTAGATGCAATTTTACATTTTTTTACGTGATATATAAATTTATTTTGAAAGTGCCATGAATGAAAATTTTGTAGCAATTTATTCATGTAAGTTCGCACAATGCCAGCTTTCCTTCTGGCCAAAATTATATTCATAGTTAGTAGTCTTGTCTTTTGCTCATGGACAACTTTCAAACGATGGATCGGATGCCTATAACCGGCCTTTGGTTCAAAATTTATAGGTTGTTGGAATTTTTCGGGTCTAATGTGAGACGGGCAGGTGTTATGGGCTTGTTGCAACAATGGTTTCCAAGTTGTCGTCAACCTCGTTGTTTTTGAAGTGTCAATTCAGTGGTTCTTTAACCTGGGCTTTAACAGTTTTTTGAGTAGTAGTCTCGGTGGCTGGAATAGAGACACAAAATATTCCCTGGTACATTATTTAGGACATTTGTTTCTTAACTTTCAGGGTCACAGGTTCCAATTAAAAATGGGGGACCCTGGGTTTCTACGTCTTGTGGTCGTTAGCACTTTTCATTGTGTTTCCTACTCGTGCTTATATACAATGAAGAAGGGGAACCAAGGGTTGAAACCCCATGCCATTGGAGTGGTGGCATGGCCGCCCTCGAGCTTGCTAGCATCACCTTTTCCCTATGTATTGGAGACATGTCCATATACTTTTTTCTTGAGCGTTCAATCTTTCCATGTGAGAAGTAATCCGATTGTAATATTTTTTTATTTTGTGTTGTTTGTCCGATTTAGTTACAGAACCGTCACTACTTTTGTGTTTAGGGAGAGGTTATTGTGAATATGAAATGTTGAAGTTGAGAAAATCGAAGCAAGAGCAGTCAAGAAAGGAAAAGAAACCAGGTGTGCATTATGGTATCGACATTGTTCTCTTTTTCTTCCTTTTAGAAAAATTTGCTAGACATTGCTTGGAAATAAAATTGTGCCACACAAATTAGAAAATGAGAGAAATAGTAGATGTCGAGAAATATCAAATGAACAGAGGGTAGAATGTAGATGCCAATATCAATGAAGTTCTAAGTAACAATAGTCTTTTCAGTTTGTCTACATTTGCATACACTGCAGGACACTGTTTGCTTGATGCATTTCAAGTTCAGTTGTATTTCTGTTATTCTTCAGTTGAGTTGCGCCATGGCGTGGTGGATCATCTCCTCTCGTGCTTACATAATGGAAATGTTGATGCCTTAGAGTCATTTGAGTATGAATTGGCGTCTGACTTCTTGTATCAGTTGCATGACATTCATGATGTTGATGCATATCTTCCAAAGATGTGGTTATATGCATCTATGAACCAACCTGAGAATGAAAGAGGGCTATGGGGTGATACATTTTTCATATGTTGGCTAGCCAACTGGCTAAATATAACTATTGTGGGTTGGTTAGTAACAAGGAAGAGAATGTACTTTCTATTCAACAAAAATGCAGGTAGAGATCTGTATTACATCTTGTTCCATGATAGTAATCCTTTTGCTGGTGATTACGAACCATTGTTGTATAAAAGATCTTCCATATGCAATTTTGGAAGATCTTATACCTGCTTGTCCCTCTTGTGCAAGGACCTTGAGTTCCATTGGAAACGTCAAATGTAGGACATGCATAGCAGTGGATTGGTCAGGGAATCAACTAGTACAAATAGTTGTGGTGAGAGTTTGTTCAGTGTACTTGTTACTTAGTCGTGACAGAGTTCGATGTGCAGTCCCTGAGACTGTACATTTTCCAGTCGTTTCACAATGCACTTATAGGTGGAAATCATAACGCCTTTCTTTGTTTGCATCAACATCTGACACATGATGTTATGCAAAATGTGTGAGCGGGTGGGGGTTGGAAAACGCATCTGATAGACATGTCATTTCCATATGAAAAAGGAAATATAGAGGGTGGAACATTTTTTTTGCACTGGGTTTCAATCATATTTGAAGTAAATATACAAGTTCGGTCGTTCGTTGTAGATGGCATCGTGGATTGCTACTATGTTTATTCAAACTCCGATAAAACAATTGATATTATGTCATTTGAAATAGATACATTACGCATTCAGAATGAACCATTAGACACACAAAATTACAATGAAGGATGCACTTTGTAGTGTAGTCAGGTTGCAATGAATATGGACATGATGGATGTAGGCAACTGCAGTAGCATTACGGGAACAGTTAATCCAATACGTAATAACAATCACATTGTGCTTCCTGTCGATATAGTAAAAAAAGGATCATGATCCATCTGTTAGGGATTGTACAAGAACAAGAATGTCAACAAGCAATGATGATGCCTTCAAGCTATCTCATCTTCAAGAATTTGAAAACGTTTTTAAGAAACCTAGACTTGGATACCATGACCTGAAAAAAATAATACGTGCAAAACACAGTTGCAATGACATTCTCTTTGTTGAAGACAAGAAACACAAGGCCAGTGTAGAAGACCATGAAAGTACATGTCATGCACAATGTGCAGAGACCATGCTTAGAAAAAACAATGGTTCCATCCTGGAGAACCAGTGTCATCAGAAAGATCCATTTCTATCCCATGCACATAAATTCAGTTACCATCAACTAAAAAAGAACATATGTGAAAGACAAAAAAACAATCACGTCTCCATCATAGGCCAACATGTACATAGGAGTCCAATTATAGGGATCCATAGATCAAAGCAAATTGTTTCCAAAGTCAAGAAACAAAAAGAAAAGATACATGTTGGCCATTGTCATGTACAAAAGAAAAATGAAAAGGAAGTCTACATGGAACAAATTAAAGACACGCCTAGGGTGACTTGTGCAATTTGTGAAGAGCTGCATTTTGAAAGGAATAGTAAATGTTTTACCGAGGACTTGGAAACAATGTATATTGGATTGACATTGAATGAGAAAACGTTCACCGGTAGAAAAATATGCATTTCATGCAAGAGGTCACTTCAAAATGGAAAAAAGTCACAATTTGCAACACCATACCAAATAAGACGTAACAAACCATTAGCAAAAGTAAGTTCACTTTCAGAGCTTGAAGAAAGAGTTGTGTCATTACGAATTTCATTTGCACATAATATACCATGGGGTTATAAATGGTCTCAAATGGGATTAACAAGATTAATTATCAATGTGCCTATCCATATTATCAATGTGCCTATCCATATGGATGTTGTGCAAAATACATTGCCACAATCCATGAATGAAACCCTGACAATAGTTGTTTCCTTGAAACAGTGTTTGCAATACAAGAATGCATACCAGACAGGTAGAGTGCATGTCAATATTGTCATGAAAGATTTGAAATAATTAACCTTCAGAGACATGTATATGGTTGAAAACATATGTATAAATGAGGACTAGAATCATATCCTTCAAGAAGAAAAAGTCAGTTCGATGCAAAATCTGCAGACTAATACTGAAATTGATTCAGATTATGAATCAGACAATGAAAACATGACTGAGACTTTGATTCATGGACTGGTTGAGTCACAACAGATCCATGACTTTCATGATAAGATTGTGGAGCTGGCACCTGCCGAAGGCTAGTGTCCACTTGGAATTTTTAAGGACAAATATGTAAAAAAAATGAACTTCCCGACACTTTTCTATGGAGACCCGCGCGATGATGACATTACAAAACATTTTAGCTATCAAAAAATAGTGAAATGGGAATTGTTAAAAGCAAGTGGTGATTTCTCATGTCACATAACAAATTTGTTTTTCAAGACAATGCGAATACTAATTGTGAAAGTGATTTCTTGCTTATGGGTGTGAATAAGAAAAGCTTAGTTGCGTGGAAGGAAGCTATTAGCAAAAGATGTCAAATACAAAGAAAACTTAGAAAAACTATTGAAATATGATATTGGATACATAGATTTCAAAAACATTCGGATCTCTCTCGATCATTTGCAACAAATCAAGAAGACATTATTTGCAATGATCTGGAAATTGGGTCCCCCAACCTTTTTTGTCACATTTACAAGTGCAGAACATCAGTGGACTCCATTAGTGAGTACACTAAACGAATTAGACAAAAACAATAAAAAGAGAAAGAAAATTGATACATTGGAAATTACTAATGTTGACTACCTCATAAGGAAAGACCCAGTGACAAGTACATGCTACTATAGACACAAAATGAATGCCTTGAAGCAATTGACATGTCATGATGACATTTTATTCGAAAAAGTTTCAAACCATTACTTTGTCACAAAGTTCCAGAATAGGGGAAGTGAACATGAACATGGACTACTATGGATTAAAATTGCTCCAATATACGGAAAGGACAGTAACATGGAAATATAAAAAAAATTGGACTAGTACATTGGTTGTGACAAAGATCACTTGGATCCAAAATTGGCCAAAGTTCATAGGCACTACCATACAAAGAGTTGTAAAAAAAAACTCGCACTGTAGATACAATTTTCCTATGCCGCCACTGAGAACCATGAAGGTCATTGAACCTCTTAGTTTAGTCAACGATGTTCTTGTTGAGAAATCAAAATCCATGTTCAAATATCTAGAGCGAATAGAATATATAAATATGATGAGCTTTGATGACTTTTTAATGCACATAGGCATAACAGAAGATGAGTACATTCAACTATTACAATATACATTGAAGAAACCAATAGTGTTCCTAAAACGAAAACCATCACATGTGTGGAACAATAGCTTAGCCAAGTACATGCCAAATCTATGGAATGTGAATACATATGCACAATATGTGCTCGATGCATATGTTGTGGCATTGTACTGCTCCTTGTACATGACAAAAGTTGACAAATCTATGACAAGTGCATTTAAGAAAATTCAAAGAGAGCATGAAACAAGTCGAATAGATGCCATGCAAATGATACGTACACTTGGAAATACATTGCTTAATCTTCAACAAATGTCATCTCAATAAGTTGTTCATATTTCTCTTTCCCTTCGATTGAATTAGAGTTCAAGGGAGTATATTTTCATAAACACAACTTTGCCTAGTGAACACACATTTATGCTTAAGCCACCATTCCTACTAAAACAAGAACCTAATAATTCAGAGGACATGATGTGCCACTCAATTATTGATTACTACATTGAGCATCCATATTGTCTTAGGCATATCTTCCTTATAGATTTGTATCTAATTACAAGAAGAATGGTCAACACATATCAAAAAGGGAGAAACCGAACATAATACGCTTTGTCAAATACAATAAAGATATTGACTATGAGAACTTTTGTCGTGAGAATCTTTTGCTATACGTTCAATTTAAATAAAGGGAAGACACATTAAAACATGGGAAGCTACATATGTTTTCTATCAGAATGAAATACAAACCAATGAAGCTAAGTTTACATACAACATCAATCCAACATGGGGTGATTTAGAAACTGCACTTGAACAACTTGATAGTCTTGCAAATAGTGATGATAAATGTCCTAAACTTAAAATAGTTAGACCTGGTTGTGAACATTATGACTTAGAAGCAGATCTTTAATTCCCTCAACAATATAATATGGAAAGAAGTATGAATCTTGGGTTTCAAGTGACAAAACATCAATTTCTCCTTGAGAACAAAGAATACTACAGAATCATGAGATTGTTAAACAAAGAACAACAAACAATTGTCAAGGACATTTCCATGAAAAAACGTAGGGACATACACACACCCATTGACTTGTTTCTTACAGGGGGGCAAGTACAGGAAAAAAAATTGTAGCAAAAGTGTTGTTCCAGATGCCAATACGAATCTATGATGAATTCAATACAAGTGATCCTTTGAAACCAAAGGGTCTAATAGTTGCATATACAGGTAAATTTGCATACAATGCAGGTGGGACAACAATCCATTATGCATTGCTAATTCCTTTTAACAAATCCCAATTTCTTCCACTTAGAAAAGAAATGTTAGATAAATTGTCAAAGCTATACAATGAACTACAACTTGTGTTCATAGATGAATCCTCCTTGATTGGAAGTTGATTCCTATATGCCATTAACAATGGACTCAGGGACATAAAACATATGCAAACCCATTACTTTGGTAACATTGACATGGTGTTCTATGGTGACCAAGTACAACCAGTGCAGGATTCTCTAAGTTTTTAGCATCCTACAGTCAACATGCAACCATTGACATATGACTTTTGGGAACACAACATAAGATGCTATGAATTACAAACTACAATGAATCGGAAAAATGAAAATTTCATTGCAATTTTGAGCAGAATGTGAAAAAATAACCATACAACTGATGATTTTCTATATATCAATGCATGTTGTGTTCACCCTGCACCAAAAGAACTAATATTCCCATATTTATTTTACAAAAATAAGCATGTTGCAATGCATGACAAGCACATGCTTTCGCTCATGTTTGGTGATGAAATTATGATCAATGCAATTGACGTGGAAGAATATAACCATGGTGATATGCCATGCCATCGGCACATAACTACTTTTCCCCTGTTTTTTGTCCTCAAATTCAATATGCTAGTCGAGATATATGCTTGCAATTATGATTCATAGAATGGCTTGGTGAATGGCATCGATGGGGTGGTGAAATCATATACAAAAACAGATAGCATTGATGTTCTATGGATTAGGTTTCATGATCCTCTTATTCGACATCAACAAGTAAACAAGTTAGCTTACCTAGACACTCCATGTGATTGGATGTCTATATTGCGAATTGCAAAACCAATATTGACGATATCAAAAACAGGTTAGGTGAAGACCTAGAAACAATTTCCAATCCAACTTTCATGTGCACATACAGTACATAGGTCACAAGGTTTGACACTTGATAGTGTTGCATTTGACCCTAATGGAATACAAAACCATGGTATGGTGTACATAGCCTTGTTCCATGTGAAAAACATGGAATCATTGTATTTTCTAAATCTTCTCATTCATGAGAACTTTAGGGTGAAGCAAAAAGTTGACATCGACATGAAACGTCTTCAAACTACTAGAAAATGGACTCTAGAGTATGATTCTCAATCAATACAATCAGAATCATGCATTTCAATCCTCTAACTAAACACATGCAGCCTAAATGCACATATTGATGATATAGTCAATGATTATGACATAATGCAATCTGATATTTTGTGCTTGCAAGAAACGTATATGACAATGTGCATGGAAAATGAACTATTTCAAAACTTCAATTGCATGTCAAATTGCACTAGGCATGGAGTCATGGTACTAGTGAAACAACATATACAAATTTTGGAACATATGCATTTTCAGGAACAAAACATTGAGGCATTCTCAACAAATCCAATAGTTCATGGATCGCAAATTGCAATATTGAATATCTATGTTGCACCCTATGCAAATTTGACCAACACACTGAATACTATTACAACAACGTTGCACCATGTACATTTGAACGAAATCATTATCATTCTAGGAGACTTTAACATGACATGTTAGAAAGAAATGAAAAAACAAGAAAATTGGAGAACTACATGCCTAGTTACAATCTGCAATTCCTATTGCAAAAGGAAAACCAAATGTGGCCAAGGAACAATCAAAAGTCTTTTTCTTAGATGCACATTGGACTGACCATGATACAATTTGTCTTTTCCTTGGAATATGAAAATACATATAAAACAAACTACACAATTACATGTTCCAATTTTTCAAAGCATATTTCCATATCGTTTTTACAAATATACAAATTCCTTTTCTCTTTCCAATGCATCAGATAATTGTAGCATGGATTCCATTTGTATAGTCCATAAGTAAGCAATCAATGCAAAAAAGATACAACACATGTCCATTGACCATGTTTCTAGATGCCCTTTCGTATATTAGACAACTTCTACATTATGGTCAGATACATTTTATCATCCAATTTATGAAAATACTTTGGTTTTCCAATAGATTCCCATGCAAGTAAACTTTGTATAAACACACCCATGGAACAAGAACTAAAAAGGTGCATATTTTTCCTTTGTCTTTTATTGTAGTTCCTTTGCTTCTTGTCGCATACGTCAATATTACATGTTGTTCCCAAATAATACGTTCTTCTAACACCCATTGGGATCTGTATATTGTTAGCAGTACAAGAATTACAATAACTGAAGAGGATAAAGAGATTCTAAGTATAGCACATGACAAAACTCAAGAACAGATTTCCACTAGGTATTCCAATAAATGTTATGCAATCCTTGGTATGAAGATATGTTATATGTCTCCTTTGTTTTTATCTGCGAAAAATATATATATATATATAAGAGCAGAATACAATATGTTGCACATGTTTGTTTCTTTACATAATCAAGTTGCAAGTGTTTCTTTCTCAAGAAAAGAAAAGGTTGGACAAGTGAAGGTAGCGTTGGCAGTCAATCNCCTGTTGCATTTAGAAAGTAAATATTTGTTGTTACTTATCTTGCTATTCCATGCTATACGTTTGTATTGTATAATGCCATTGTTTTTCAGTTCAGAGGAAATATTGGGATGCACAGACAAAGAGAACAACACAGTGCAACATGTAGAGGCTAAGAGGTGTGCCTATTAAACTTTGACCAATTCGGTTCATTCAAATTGTCAA
This sequence comes from Picea sitchensis, assembly GCA_010110895.2. NCBI lineage: Eukaryota > Viridiplantae > Streptophyta > Pinopsida > Pinales > Pinaceae > Picea > Picea sitchensis. The sequence goes on from SNQJ01S0041735.1 coordinate 20,369, forward strand.
AGTAATTCAGGAAACATGCCAAAGAAAAAAAAGTTTTCAAACTGTCCTTCATATCAATTCTTTTTGTTGGAACACCGACAACAAGCCCAGGAAAACACCAGCAAGTATAGTATCAGTAGAAGACCTGAACAGCCGATGGATAGGACATATATTCATTGGAGACATAATGGTCACATATAGCA